>MU688832.1:0-25411 GCA_026770625.1 Nicotiana glauca | reverse complement strand
TAATTATATAAAATTTGGGGTTAAAATAAAGTTTGGGGGCCAAATGGCTATTTTTGCAACTTCCAAACGGTCAAAATTGCAGCCCAACGGCTATTTCTTAAATTTTTGACCGTTGCCTTTTAAAAAAAAAAAAAAAATTTTAAAATGTTACCGTTGAGGCCCGCCAGCCGGTCCCGGGCTTCGCGGTCCCGGGCTTTGCGGTCCCGGGCTCGTGGGCTTAAATCTTGTGCCCGGCCCGCCACGGGCTTTTTGCACGATATAGGCCCAGCACGCCAGGACCGGCCCACCAGGCCCATTAGGACCACGGGCCCGGTCCAGGACCGGCCCACAATACAGGGTTAATCCAGATAAGAATTATATTGATCCTATTCCGGTGAAAATTCATAATCAGCCGGCATATTGTGCCCATGTTGAATAAGAAACAGATGGAAAACCTTGGTTCCATGACATCAAGGAATACTTATTAAAGGGAGAATATACGGAGCATGCAAATCACACTCAGAAACACACACTATGGAGATTGTCCAATCACTTCTTCCACAATGGAGGAAACTTATACAGGAGAACTCCTGAATTGGGTTTGCTAAGATGTGTCAACGCAAAGGAAGCTTCTAAGGTACTTGAGGATGTACATGCCGGGACATGTGGTCCGCACATGAATGGTTTTGTCTTGGCTAAGAAGATACTTAGGGCTGGTTACTTTTGGATGACCATGGAAATAGATTGCATCCAGTGTGTCTGCAAATGCTTTCAATGCTAGGTGCTTGCCGTTATGATAAAAATACCGCCAAACGAGCTCAATGCAACAAGCTTTCTTTGGCCATTTGCCGCCTGGGGAATGGATATTATTGGCCTGATTGAGCCCAATGCTTCAAACGGAAACAGGTTATTCTGGTAGCCATTGATTACTTCACAAAAGGTAGAGGCTACATCTTACAAAGCTGGAACCAAGAAAGTCATCGCAGATTTTGTAAAGGATTGAATTGTTTGTCGATTTGGAGTTCCCGAGTCCATTGTTACTGATAATGCCACCAACCTCAACAGTGATCTAATGAAAGCTATGTATGAAACTTTCAAAATCAAGCACAAGAATTCAACAGCCTAAAGACCTTAAATGAATGGATCCGTAGAAGCCGCCAACAAAAATATAAAGAAGATACTAAGGAAAATGGTAGAGAACCACAAACAATTGCATGAGAACCTACCTTTTTCTTTATTGGGGTACCGCACTATAGTTCACACATCAACCGGGGCAGCCCCCTACATGCTGGTTTATGGTAGACAAGCTATCATCCCATCCGAAGTAGAGATTCCTTCCTTGAGAGTCATACAGGAAGCTGAACTTACCGATGCAGAGTGGATAAGGAGCCGCTATGAACAATTGGCCCTTATCGATGGAAAAGGGATGGACAGAGTGTGTCACGACCAACTTTATCAGAACAGAATGACCAGAGCTTTCAACAAAAAGGGTCAAACTAAGGCAATCTGCACCAGGTCAGTTGGTATTGAAGAATATCTTCCCACATCAAGATGAAGCCAAAGGGAAATTCTCTCCCAACTGGCAAGGTTCGTACATGGTTTACAGGGTGCTGACAGGAGGAGCACTCATACTTGCAGAAACGGATGGAGAAATTTGGCCAAAATGTCCTTAACGAGGGAAAAACAAAGCTTATAAAAGGTCGCTTCGACCCAAGGCATAGGACACATTATCGCCAGCCCACATAAAAGGTCGCTTCGACCCAAGATGTAAGAGACATTATTGCCAGTCCATACAAATCCAAAAATTAGAGGGTCGAATGAGCTCGAGTCAAAACCTGACTCGGAGACTAAACCCAAAATAGTTAACTAAATATGTCGAAGGGCAAGGTGTAAGAGCCATTGTCGCCAGCCCACATAAAAGGTCGCTTCGACCCAAGACGTAATAGCCATTGTCGCCAGCCCGCGTAAAAGGCCGCATCAGCCCAAGGCGTAAGAACCATTGTCGCTAGCCCGCATAAAACATCACGTTGTCCCAAGGTGTAAGAGTCATTATCACCAGCCCGCACAAATTTGAAAATTTGAGGGTCAAATGAGCTCGAGTCGAAACCTGACTCAGAGACTGAACCCAAAATAGTTAACTAAAAATGCCTAAGAGCAAAAAAACATGAAAGCTCAAACGACAGCTTATGCTAAAAGGGTGTACCGACCCAATACGTACGACTCACCCGATAATAGCAAAGCCCGAGGGTCTAATCCGAGACCTGATACCTCGGGTCAAAAGTCAAAATACATCACATAGTATTTTTGAAAAAACAAAAGGGAAAGAAGGGATAGGAAACAAAAAGCCTTCTTATGGCCCCCAGGGGGGATGTTTACAAGTCTTGAAAAAACCCTTACATAGAGAGAACCAAATAAAACCCTAATCTATTATCGAGCCTGTATCTTCGATGGCTCCACCAAAGGTTGCACCCCAACAACTAAGGGTCCTTCAGCGGCCCTTTTTCGACGGCCTCTTCCCCTCCGGGGGCTCCTTCTTCATTTTTTATCACCTCTTGAGCCACTGCCTAGTGCACCTCTGAAAGCAAGCAAGGCAGCATCTTTCTTCTCTAGGGTCTTCACACTCTCGAGCTCGGTAGGCAGAATGATATCTCCTACGTGTATGTCCCCAATAGTCTACCTTCGAGGTCCCAATCGAGCACGCTCCACATCTAGAGTCAATTTTGTCTCGGCCTTCTCAGGTGCCCTTTCGGCTTGAGCGTTTGTCGCAATGATATCCTCTCTATGAAAAGATATAAGTGCCTCGACTTCAGTTTTGATCCCGGATAATGCAGCTACCAACTCAAAATGGAGACCTCTATACTTGTCACTGTCCTCCCTCGCGTCACTAAGATGACGCCCACCTATGGTCACCTTCTCCTGGAGGACATACCTCTTGGAAGTTATCTCTCTCACATGCTGTTTGAGTTCAGAGACTTTAGAGTCTTTGGCCCGGAGCTCCTGCCTCAGCAGGGCACCTTCTTTCTCAAACTGCACGAATCAGATCCAAGATGTTAAAACACTGGGATCTGCCAAAACATTCAGGTAATGGCAAATACGGACTTGGTAACCTGTTTAGTAAGGTGAGCCTTCTCGTGCTCATGACGGGTCACCTCGGCCATATACCGGGTGAAAATCTGACTGTAAAGCGCCTTGGCCTGAAGCCATAATAAAAGACAAGTTAGAAACATAAAGGCCAGATCAACAGACGGGATTCACAAAAATTACCTGCTCGCAAAGCCTGCTCATCTCACCAAAGACGGGTGAAGCATCGATCTCAGAGATTTCCTCGGGAACGGTTGGAAGCCTTTCAAGCACATCTCCACCTTTGATAGGCATCCTCGTATCGGAAGATTCTTCATGCGGGACATCTTGCACTCCCTTATGAGGTAGGGTCATTCCCTGAAGGGAATTAATCACGACCACGATACTAGGAGGGTCAATTACGACCATCCCTTCTCCATTCAGGGCCCCAGAACCAGGCCCCTCCGAACCACCGACCGAAGGCACCCTAGCCTAAGGGGAATTTTGGCCACTGGCCATCTCGAGGGCATAACCCGATACTTCCTCTGTTGTCTCTCCACTACAAAGTTGGACCGCAATGACATCAGACTTTGGCTCGGAAGCCACCATCTCTACGGCCCAAGGATCGGCCAGGTTTATCCCTCCCACGAGCACTGTCAAGAAGCTCAACTCTAGGGTTTCCCATCATTTCCGAAGTTAGGGTCGCCGGGTCAGCCTTAGTTTTTTTTCCTTAATCTTCTTGGATTTCGAAGGTCCGTCCGATGAATCCTTTTGTCTTTTTTCCCTTCCTCGGGTACCAGAGCACCCTCCCCACTGGGCAATGCTCCCTTCATCAAGGGGAATTCCCCAAGACCTATACAAATGCAAGAGCTAAGCATAGGGAACGAGAACACTTCTAGTAGCGATTTAGATTGAAAAGTGTGACTACAGCAGGGGTAGAGTCTCACCATTATCCTTAGCTTCCCACTGAGCTTGAGATCAATCACGCCACACTCGCTCAGCATACGAGCAAATCAAGTCCAGTCAGCCAACCCAACTTTGGAGATCCAGAACTGCGCTAGGATAAATTGTTGCGGCTGCATTAGCAAGAAAAATTAAGTGCTCGGAAAAACATACTAAAAAAGAAGCGAGGGAATGATAGATAACATGTCTACTTACGTTCCACATTCCACCTCTTGGGGAACGGCATCCTTTCCATCGGGATAAGGTCAGAAGTCCTTAATCGGACAAAGCGGCTTATCTATCCTCCATTCCCAAGTTCCTCGGTACAGGCGAAGAGGGCCCTCGAGTCTCAGTAGTGGAGCTTGATTAGGCCCCCACGGAAGAAACGAGGATTGTACATCCTGATTAGGTGATCGAGGGTGAAGGATATCTCCTCAACCATGTTCACATAGTACCTGATCATATAAATAACACGCCAGAATAAAGGATGAATTTGGACGAGGATCACTTGATATCGTTGGCAGAAGTCGAGAATCA
Organism: Nicotiana glauca; assembly: GCA_026770625.1. Taxonomy (NCBI): domain Eukaryota; kingdom Viridiplantae; phylum Streptophyta; class Magnoliopsida; order Solanales; family Solanaceae; genus Nicotiana; species Nicotiana glauca. The sequence continues at coordinate 20,893 of MU688832.1, read as the reverse complement.
CGGGGTCGATCGGGGGCAAGGATGGCCCTACCGGCCCTGGGGTAAATGGGTAAGTATACACACTGAGAAAATTGACTTTGTATATCGTAATATCATCCTCCCAAGCAGGGATCTCCACAAGCACCGCGTCCCCCAGCGACAATCAGCTCTCACTCTTCCGGCGTCTGCTATCGAGCTAATATACTGAGTCATGGGCTCACGCCACCTCGGCTTTAAAGAAGGCCTCTTGACCTTGAAATTAGAAGCCAGTGCAAAAAATCCTGGAATGCATTCCTATGCACGAAAAGGCATTGCCGCTTCACCGTAGGATAAAAGCGAAGAGGATGAGGCCACATTCTATAAATAAATGTAGAAGTTTTCGCCATTCCTAGAAAATTCCAAAAGGAAAAGGGAAGCTGCGTTCCTAAGAAAGAACAAAAGTAAAGGCAGAAGGAACCTTTTCTGGGGTTTTGAAATGCAGTGAGTTGGAATGAACGAGAAATGAGTATTAATAGAAGCCCACATACGAGTTGAAGGAGGCCAAGGGACAACTAACAGCCGTAATCAATGCAAAGGACTTCAAGGGATGTGTGTACATCGACTTTTGGAACCTTATGACTATCTTCATTACAAAAGTATCAAAGGGGGAAAAAATTCAAGGTCATTTCTTATCACTTTCACTCTAAGAAATGCAGAGACTATCTGTGCATGGTAGAATCGGAGGGTCCAATTTCCCCGTCATTGTCATGCCCCGCGAACATACTTCCCAAAGTTTGAGACTGGGGTCGAGGTTCACCCTCGAGGGCTGTCGATGCTCGGCCTTAGGGCAATGCAGACCAATGGCTATATTAGAAAAGAGGGGAGTTTCCAAGGGGTGCAGCTTGAGCCGACAAAGTCTGTCAGGCTAGTCTGAGCCCGCGTCATGATGTCAACTAGTTGCCACGTCTCCATATCTTTGTAACAAATAATGCATTTGTACTATGATGGGATTCCCCTTTTCTATATAAAGGGGGTCCTTGCCATATTGTAAGGATTGATTGCTCCATACTCAATGAATAAGAATATTCTCAATGCTCTTTAACATATTCCCTTGATATTATTACTTCCATTTATTATCTTCATTATTGTTCATCATTTATTGCTTATCATTGGCCATAAGAGCCTTCGTTGATTTCATTATAATTGTTAGTCGCTCTTCAACTGCCTCCGATAGCTCCTAACTAAGCCCCAAAATCGACCTCGAGACCCCGATTGTCAACCTATCGGTTTGGTTATCACCTTATTCATAACTCTCATTTCATTTCTAAGTCTCATACATAGCATCAACTGCTTAACAACTAGCATAAAAATAGATCATGTATTTTTAGAGTCCCATAATGAAATTTAATTATTATTACTATCTTCATGGTAAACAGCAATCCCTTGTGCCCAGTTGTCAAATTTCTTGAACTCAGGATCAAATCCATATATAGAAGTAGCACATTCATTGAAAGTATAAATATCTGTTGACATGGCACTAATATCCCAATTAGCTTTGTATATATTTCCTGTTTTGACATCTTGTTCAGTCATCTTCATTGCATCCTTTGCATCTTCAAACACAGACTTGCATGTCTCTAGACAATCCTTAGCATAAATGTTTGTTTTTGGTTCAGCTAAACATTTGTGAATGACTTTGGTAAGAAATTAGTCGGTCTTGGACATTGTTGCATCCATGATAGCTTTTACAAATATCGATACATCCCCTGTTGAGACAACAGGGATATTTTTTGGAATTTCAAAAGTTGTTATAGAGGCTACAGAGGCAGTTAGGGACAGCAATGAAGAGGACGAGGCCGAAATAGAGGCAGAGGATGAGGTCGAGGATAAGAAGGAGGAGGATTTTTGAGGGGAAAGGGCATGTGCATGGGATTATGATAGAGTAGGGTCATTTTTGTATGCCTTAGAGGGGAGGGTTGTAAGGAAGAAAGAAATGGCCAAGACAAGAAATATTTGGGTATAAAAGGCCATTGTCTTTCTTTTTTAATTTAGAAGAGAAATTAAGAATATGAAAAAGACAATGGAGAATAGAAAGTGGTGAAACCTTGAGATTCATTGGGTTGTTTTTATACATAAAATCGAGTTTTATCTTCATTGGCTGTGCTAAAATATAGATTTTCAAGTGCATGTTGACCAGCATTTGACAACTCCATTTTAGAGATTCTAGCTCTCTAATATATTATTGAAGGATATAATTTTTTGGCCCCAAGAACTCACCCACCCACACAACGTTGAACGAAATATTTTGTGTATTAGAATGCTCTTTTACTATAGATAAATTCTAAAAATTAAACAAACACTTTAATTTTTATGAATGGGGATATATTATATTAATACTAACATTGTTCAAAGTTATTAAAAATTATATTAATGCCTCTTTGGGTAATTTTGAACTAATATCTGATTGAAGAAGAAGATGAAAGAAGAAGAAACAGAGAGGAAGATCGACAGAAACTAAGAGAGAAAAAGTCGATTCTTATTATCTGAGTACCTTACATAGTGGGGGGTGTATATATATATATACATATATATATATATATATATATATATATAGCTTACTAATTAACTATTAACAACTAAAATAGAAGCTATTAACTAATTAACTAACATTAGGAATGGTTGTTAGTAACTATATAACCTACTAATATAAAATTACTGAACCGCCCTTTCTAGACTATGTTATATCTTTCTCTACACTCCCCCTCAAGCTAGGTACTGAAAATACATTAAGAACACCTAGCTTGGAGGAAAAATATCCGTGTTGCACCTTGTTGAGCCCTTTGGTTAAGATATCTGATGGTTGCTCTTTTGTTGATCTGTAGGTTGTTTTGATAAGGCCTTGTATAATTTTTTTCCTTAATGAAGTGACAATCAATCTCTATATGCTTTGTTCTTTCGTGATACACTGGATTTCTTGCAATTTGAATTTCAGCTTTACTATCACTAAATACTTCAATTGGTAACTTGATATCAACTCCCACTTCTTTTAGTAATCCAATTAACCAAATAAGTTCTGCTACAGTTATTGCAAGACTTCTATACTCAGCTTCTACTAAGCTTCTGGAAACGGTAGTTTGCTTTTTGAACTTCCACGAAATTAAAGAATCTCCAAATTTAACCAAATAACCTAAAACAGACTTTCTTGAAAAAGGACAGGCAACCCAGTCCGCATCACAATAAGCTGAAAGAGTGTTGTTGTCTTTGTTGGAGAGTAGAATTCCTTGCCCTGGACTTTTTTTGATATATTTGACAATCCTTAGAGTTGCTTCCATGTAGACTTCTTTGGTCTTTGTAGGAGTGGACTTAGTGTTTGAACACTAAATGAGATATCTGGTCTTGGCATTATTCGGTATAAGAGTTTGCCTATCAGTCTTTGATAGGAATTTATATCTGCCAATTCTTCATTTATCAAGGAAGTAGACTTAGTTTTCTTGATATGTTCATCATATTCTGTAGTTCTAAGCTTCATGTTTACATCAAGAGGTGTTATTGCTGGTTTAGCAGCTGTAGTACCTGTCTTAGAAATCAATTCTAGTGCATAATTTCTCTAATGTATGAGAATGCCTTATTTTGATCTAGCAAATTCTATACCTAGGAAATACTTCAATTCCCCCAGGTATTTTATCTTAAAGGACTATTGTAGATGTGATTTGGTTTCCTCTATTAATTTCAGGGAATCACCAGTTATAAGTATGTCATCTACATATATTAGTACCATTGTGATACCTTCTGTAGTTTTCTTAAAGAACAAGGACAGATCATATTGACTTTGCTGAAATTGAGACTTTAGAAGAGCTTCTGTTATTTTAGCATTCCATTGCCTAGGATCTTGTTTCAATCCATATAAGTATTTGACAAGTCTGCATACTTTATTCTCCCCTAACTTGTGAATCCTTGTATCACATCCATATATATATCATCTAATAAATCTCCTTGTAAGAATGCATTATATACATCCATTTGATGTATATGCCAGTGTTTTGTAGTAGCTATAGCTAATATAGTTCTGATAGTTTTCATTTTGATAATTGGAGAGAAGGTTTCTGATAATCTATCCCTTCCTTTTGACTGAATCCCTTAGATACTAGCCTAGCCTTAAATCTTTCTATTTCACCAGAAGCCTTATAATTGATTTTGTATATCCACTTACATCCTATAGGAGTCTTACCAGTAGGCAGAGTTACTATGTCCCATGTGTGATTATTTTGTAAGGCTTCAATGTCAGCCTTCATAGCATCTATCCACTTAGGATCCTTTATAGCTTCAGAGTATATAGTTGGTTCGGTAGTATTTGAGGTTTCTATTAAGTAGACTTGAAATGTAGGACTTAAGTGTTCATAGGTTAAGCATTTTCATATTGCATATGGTTCATTCTGTTGTGCAGTTAATGACACAAAATCTTTCGTCCATATAGGTGATTTTTTCCCTCTCCCTGACTTCCTTATATTTAATTGATTAGTAATTGATTGTGGAATTTGATATGTTTGTTGTAGGATTGAAGTTTTTTTTATTGTTAGTCTGTACATCTTCTGTAGAGTTGGGTTCAAAGTATTGTGTGAACTCCTATGTAGTATCAGGTGTAACTGAATCTTCTTGTTGATTTGAATACATGTATGTGACGACCCGGCCAGTCGTCTCATGAGTAACCACTCTGTTCTCTCCCCCCCTCCAATTTTTGCTTCTTTATGCTTCGTTATCCGTGTTTTATGGTATCAGTTTGGTCTGATCGAGTCGTGAATGGTTTTGACAAAGTTTGAGACACTTAGTCTCTTTAAAGGAAACTTAAGTTGGAAAAGTCAACCGGATGTTGACTTATGTGTTAGAGGGATCGGTGTGAGTTCCGATGGTTTGTTTAGCATCGAGAGGTGATCTTTGACTTAGGAGCATGATCGGAATGGGTTTTGGAGGTCCAGAGTAGAATTAGGCTTGAATTGGTGAAGTTGATATTTTGGCGATTTCCGATTGGTAGGTGAGTTTTTGATTCAAGGGTCGAAATGGAATTCTGAGAGTTGTTGTAGTTTAGTTATGTCATTTGGGATGTATCTGCAAAATTTCAGGTCATTCAAACGTGATTTTGTTGGGTTTTTTATCAAAAGCATATTTCGGAAGATTTTAGAAAACTTAGGCTTGAATCCGATGTGTTTTGAGTAATTTGATGTTGTTTGAGGTGTTTTGATGATTGGAACAAGTTTGGATAAGGTTTTAGGATGTGTTGGTGCTTTTGGTTGAGGTCCCGGGGGCCTCGGGTGTGTTTTGTGGGGTCAATTGGACCATTTCTACATTGGAAAAATTGCAGAAATTGCAAGTTCGGCTGTTGCAGACTTTTGGTCTTTGCGTTCGCGAGAGAACCCTCGCGTTCGCGAAGAGTAAGCTGAGAAAGGTGAGAATTTTGCCTTCGCATTTGCAAGAAGGCTACGCGTTCCCGAAGGGCAGCGAGTTTAGTTCATCTTGTTCGAGGGCGTAGTGTCATATTCGCATAGAAGAATTTGGATTATGTGGATTGGAAGCCAAGTTGAGCTTCGCATTCGCGAAAGAGGGGTCACGTTGCGAAGGGTCGCCTGGGAGAAGCATCGCGTTCGCGAGGCCTTGGTCGCGATCGCGTAGAAGGAAAAAATGGTCAAAATACTTTTGTGCTTCGCGATGTTCCTACATCAATAGTAGCTTGAAGCTATAGTTTAAGAGAAGTGAAAAGATCATCAAAAAAGTCGCGAGGCGTTGACCGCGTTCGCGAAGAAGGAGGGGTCATACCTGGGCAGAATGTTTTTAAGATATTTCATCCGTGATTTTTGGGCTCATTTACTCCATTGTTGATCTTTTTGAGAGCTTTTTGAAGAAAATTCAAGAGGAATTCAAGGGCAGTCGATTGGAGGTAAGGTTTATGAATAACACACATTTATATTGTGAAATCTACCTAGAAAATCATGGGACTTAAGCTAAAAATGGAAGAAACTAGGGCTTGGGATTTTGAAATTTGATTTGGGGATTTAGAGGACCAATTGGGGTCGGATTTGAGAACTTTTGGTATGTATGAACTCGTGGGGAGAAAAGGAACCCGTTGATGTAAAAATTTCTGAGTTTCGAGAAGCGGGCCCGGGGCTTGAGTTTTGCTAATTTCGGGATTTTGGTCTTTTCGAATGTTTTCGCTTGGGCTTTGTTCCCTTAGAATATTGTGATGTATTCGTTATGATTTTAGATAGATTCGACACGCGTGGAGGCTCACTCGAGGGGAAAACACATCGCGAGCTAGAGATTTAGCCGGTTCAAGGTGAGTAATGATTGTAAATAATGTTCTGAGTGTTTGAAACCCCGGATTGCACATCGTAGTGCTATATTAAGGTTAGACACATATTTGATGACGAGCGTGGGGTCGTGCACATTTGGGGATTGTGACTTGGTCCGTACCTATTGATGATTTTATCACGTATTTGACTGAAACGTATTTGTTGTCATTATCATTTGGGGTTGAGTGCCGTATTTGGGCTTCGTGCCAACTATTTGGACCCTTAGGGGATTTATGTTGAAATTTCGTCACTTTTTTGACTTTATACTTGAACTCGATCATGTTATTTTTCCACTCTTTTCAAAACTCAGCCATGTTTACTTAGTTTTACTACTCAAATGATATTTAAATGATGTTTTGGGCTGAGAAATACTATTTTACTGTTGACCGAGAGGCTTATGTGATTTTTGACTGAGTAAGGCCGATGGACTGTGTTGTGAGGATATCTTTTGGGTCAGGTTGCACGCCGCAGCGGTGATACACTGATTTGATTGAGGCTGAGGGCCTGAGACTGTGCGCCACGAGGTGGCTTGATATTGATTATGAGGCCGAGGGTTTGAGACTATACGCCACGAGGTGGCTTGATATTGATATGAGTCGAGGACCTTTTTATGATGCCACAAGATGGCTTGATATTGCGCGTGGGCCATAAGGGGCCCCTCCAAGAGTCTGCACACCCCCAGTAAGCGCGGGTACCAATTGTGATGTGAGATATATCCCGAGGGGCTGGTACTATTCTAATATATGCCCCGAGGGGCGAACCTTTATGTGTTTATCTTCTTAATTGCCTGTCATTTACCTGTTGATTGTGTATTTGTGCCCGAGGGGCAAATCATTAGGTGTTTATCTTCTTAATTGTCTGTCATTACCTGTTGATTGGGTATTTCTGCCCGAGCGGCAAATTTTATGTGCTTATCTGCACTAATTGTTTTTAATTCATTTGCATAACTGTTGAAAAGTCATTTTCAAAGGAAGCTTGAACTGGCTAAGATGTTTTTTAAGAGATTTCACAGCTTCATCGCTTTTTGAAATGGTTTTATACTGCTTCTATACAACATGTTGATGCACTTTTCGTGATTTCTTATCACTCAGTCTTTATTTATGATTTTTACTCATTGAGTCAGAGTACTCACTTTACTCCATGCACCTTCTGTGCAGATTAAGGTATTTATACACCCGATAGCGGGTTTTGGTTGATCGGAGACAGAGTCATCGGAGTCTAGCAAGGTAGTTGTCGGTGTCCGCAGCACTAATTTACTCCCTCTTTATTTCATTTATCTGTACTCAGTACATTCAGACTTATCAGTTGTAGTTAGACCCTAGTAGATGCTCTTGACTTGTGACACCCCGGTATCGGGCTGTGTTTGGGTTGTATTCCGCACATTATAAAATTGTTTGCTTTGTTTGTGGCTATTTATTCATACTTAGACTGTTTATTAATGTTTAACTATTTCAAAAATTGAATTGGTAGTAGTTGTCGGCGTCCGCAGCACTGCTTTACTCCCTCTTTATTTCATTCATCTGTACTCAGTACATTCAGACTTGTCAGTTGTAGTTAGACCCTAGTAGATGCTCGTGTCTTGTGACACCCCGGTATCGAGATATCTATGGGCTGTATTCTACACATTATGAAATTTTTTTCTTAGTTTGTGGCTATTTATTCATACTTAGATTGTTTATTAATTTTTTAACTGTTTCAAAAATTGAATTGGGAGTAGTTGGCTGGCCTTGTCTTCATGAGAGGCGCCATCACGACCGGGTCCAGGTTTAGGGTCGTGACAAGTTGGTATCAGAGCCTAGGTTACATAGGTCTCATGAGTCATGAGCAGGTTTAGTAGAGTCTCGCGGATCGGTACGGAGACGTCTGTATTTATCCTCGAGAGCCTGCAGAATCTTTAGGAAAAACTTCACATTCTTGAATTCTTATCGTGCGTCCTTGATTCGGCTTGAAATATCACTCTTTGAATTCCTTCCATGTGTTCGTATACATACATGAGCGCTCAGTATGAGATATGCATCGATGGATTGTGATTCCCTGATCAAGGGGCGAGATGTGATCTCTGTGGGTTTGATGTTAGGACAGTCTGGAGGATTTGAGGCCAGGCCTTTGCTTATGGCTTGAGCACCAAGGTGCTGATTGTGTGAGCAAGTGTTTTTGAATTTATATGTTCGGTATTTTCCCTATTAGTGGAAGTGACGGCTGGATGGCTATGTAATGAGAATGTTAGTGCTGCGAGATATATTCGTATGATTTGGAAGCAACGAGAAGGTCTACTAGAGGATAGAAGAACTATTAGGTGCTTGATTTCCATCTTGACACGAGTTATAGTCCCGAGTTATGGGCGCGTGAAGAATCTTTTCATGTCCCCTAGTTGGGAGTGGAGTAAATTTCATGTTGTGGTATGAGTTTAGACTCAGGAAGACTAAGTGACTGTGTAATGTGTATGACGGTGGAAGGTAGACAGAAATGTTAGTTTGAGGCGAAACAGGTGGGTTATCTCCTGCGGAGTGTTCTGAAGTTGTGTGATCCTTATGTTGTCTGTTAGAAGATCTCATTTACAAGTGAAATATAAGTGCTGAAATATAAATTTTGGGTCGTTCAAGAGAGTGGATTAAGCTGCTACGAAGGTGAATGCGAGAATTGCAGAAGATATAAAGTACCAAATGGCCTGTGTTCTACGAGCTTATGAAGGATTGAGTTAATCTCACTATGGTATTATGGCAGCAATAAGTTATGTACGCTATGAGTTATTGTGTGTGTTTTGATCCATGACTTAGAGCCAAGTAGGGAAGTTTGCTATTGATTATTTGATTGCACGATTATACACTATGTTGGTTCCGATTTGAGGCGTACTGGTGAATCGATTCTGGTTGCGGAGATTGAGCCCGAGGATGGCTCGAGTAAAGGAAAATTTTCGACTATGGTAAGGTTATATGCTGCAATATCAAAAGTGTCAATGAGGCACTGGTTGTCCAGTTTTGTTGATTGGGTTAATTGCAATTTGAATAGAGTGAATGACTTTCAAGAATGGTTCTAATGTGCTCAAAGTTCTACATGGAACAATCGGGTATTTTAAAGTTGTATATATGGTTAGAAACTGAGTTTTCATTGGAAGATATCAAGACTGGTGGTGCTTTCAATGTTAATTGTGGGATTCTACGTATCAGTATCAGAAAGGTAAAGGTAACGGATTTAGATTCACAGGAAATCTGTTCAGAGTAAAGATTTGAGCGTTGTGCTTGTGGGAATATCTGAGAAAGTATTCAGCGACTTATGAGCCTCAGACGGTATGGGTTTATGCTTGGGTCTCGTGTGGTAAGTTTGGGTTGAGTAAATGTGATGTTATAGAAAGAATGAGTATCGAGTGAAGGTAAATCAGAAGGGAGCTCGGATAGATGGGATAGCTTGGTAGTAGGACATATCGGTATGGTAAGGATATGATTAGTTCTTTGGGTGTTTTCAAGGTAATGAGTTCATACATGTGTTTCGCAGAAATGCTATTGGGTTTTAGTGGCCTGCGTAGCTGGGTTGAGTTAGAAGGATTCAGTCCTGACGAATTTGCGTTGTGCAAATAGAATTCAGAGAGTTCTTGATGGTTTCTACCACGGATTGAGGTGTGTATTTTCTATGAGTATGAGAAGCATGGGATGACTAGTGGTTTTCTTCATGATGGGATCAATGGAAGTTCTTGGCTAGATGGGTTACAGTTCAGTTCTGAAAGGAAGGGCATAAAACTCTTAGGCAGTGGGTAGTTTCAAACAATTAGAGAAATGAGCTTCAGATAATTAGAGAAAGGGTCTCCGGATGACTAAGGAAACGACATTGTTAATTTGGGGTGATTTGACGAGGGTATAGGTTTCAGAAAAAGTCAATGTGATTACGTTGATGGCACTTCGGTAGTATTGCAGAATTTTCTTGTTAGATCGACTGCTGATATTCGAGTTTGCTTGGTGGCACAGAGGAATTCTAGATTATCTCTTGAGGAAATGATAGGGTATTAGCGGTGTGGTATGTATTTGGATGGCAGAATTGGGATCGGATATGGAGATTCATGTGACATATGGATGTGTTGATTCGATTGTTATTAAACTTGTTAGTAATATGGAGAGATCTATGAGTTACCTTTTTGTGTTGCGAGGAGTTATGAGTTGTTGGTTACATGCGCATATGGTGCGGTTCTATTGAGGTTTCATTGTGGAAGTCGAGCGGGAAGTGTAATTGGGTATTGCTCGGTGAATGGCGTATCGGTTGTGTCCTTTCAGGTTTGTGTGGTGTATGTTATTTGCTTCACCATGGTTATGATGATTTGCTTTGGTTCTAGACATCAAATTGCGCGCGGTTGTCGATTTTGAGCATAATGACTTGAGGTGTTTAGTGTGGATTAGTGTTTGGATAGGATCGCGCATTTGCAGCGAAGCTATGTGGAGATATGACCTTGCGGGTTAGATTCGTGTGTTCTATTTCTATGATGTGAGATGGGTTCTTAGCCTTATGTTACGGTGGCACTGGTGAGCTTGAGGTATAGCTCTTTCATTTGAGTCATTTTCATGATTTGAGTATGTTCGGGTTGTTCTTTATTGGTGCGCGTATTGTGTGTGTTGTGCCTTAGGCCTGTATATATCTGTCATATCACCAGAGTAGTGTGTTGGATTAGAGGAGATCGTTGGGATCATTACGAACGGATTTGATTTCAGCATGTTGGAAGGATAATATCGAGATTCGGCTCAGAAAATTGATGTGGTATTTGCCAAAGGAGAAGTGGCTTCATGAATGGTTCATATGGGAAATGGTTATGGCTTACCGCGTGTTTTAGTTATCATTGGCAGTATACGAAAGTGTTGGGATGAGACTTTAGTTTATAAGAGTTTTTCTATTGGTATTTCGGTGTTGTATGCAGCTGCTGCGATTAGAAGTTATCACTACAAGCATTTGATTTATGTGCATATCATGTAATTGCACCTGAGGTTGCAGGTATGGGTTATTACAGCTGATTCGGGTTTATTCTGAATATAGATGTGAGGTTCTGATCTTGTGTATGATTTCGAAAATGGAAATGTGGTTCTAAGGTTTATGGGCTAGATTGGGTTGTGAAATTTCTGTTACAATGTGTTATTCGACCTATATGAGATAGGGTGACGTGGGATTACCCTCGGGTATATGCATGGTAAGGTTATTCAGCGATTGGTTGGCTTTTGTAACAACTCTGGGCACATTCGAGGACAAATGTTTGTTTAAGTTGGGGAGGATGTGACGACCCGGCTAGTCATCTCATGAGTTATCGCTCTGTCCCCCCCCCCACCATTTCTACTTCTTTATGCTTCATTATCCATGTTTTGTGGTATCGGGTTGGTCAGATTGAGTCCGGAATAGTTTTGATAAGGTTTGAGACACTTAGTCTCTTTAAAGGAAGCTTAAGTTGGAAAAGTCAACTGGATGTTGACTTATGTGTTAGAGGGCTCGTATGTGAGTTCTGATGGTTCGGTTAGCTTCAGGAGGTGATTTGTGACTTAGGAGCGTGATCGAAATGGGTTTTGGAGGTCCATAGTAGAATTACGTTTGAATTGGCGAAGATATTTTGACGATTTTCGGTTGGTAGGTGAGATTTTGATCCGAGGGTCAGAATGGAATTCCGAGAGTTGTTGTAGTTTCATTATTTCATTTGGGATGTGTGTGCAAAATTGTAGGTCATTCGGACGTGATTTGGTTGGGGTTTTTTTCAAAAGCGTATTTCGGAAGATTTTAGAAAACTTAAGCTTGAATCCGATGTGTTTTGAGTAATTTGATGTTGTTTGAGGTGTTTTTATGATTGGAATAAGTTTGGATAAGGTTTTAGGATGTGTTAGTTCTTTTGGTTGAGGTCCCGGGGGCCTCGGCTGAGTTTCGGGTGGTCAATCGGACCATTTCTAAGTTGGAGAAATTGCAGAAATTGCAAGTTCAGCTATTGCAGACTTTTGCTCTTCGCATTCACGAAGAGTAAGTAGAGGAAGGTGAGAATTTGGCCTTCGTGTTTGCGAGAAGGCTACACGTTCACGAAGGGCAGCGAGTTTAGTTCATCGCGTTCGCGGGCGTAGTGTCGCGTTCGCGTAGAAGTATTTGGGTCATGTGGATTGGAAGCCAAGTTGTGCTTTGCATTCGCGGAAGAGGGGTCGCATTCGCGAAGGGTCGCCTGGGAGAAGCATCGTGTTCGCGAGGCCTTGGTCGCGATCACGTAGAAGGAAAAAATGGTCTACATAATTTTGTGCTTCGCGAACGCGAGGCGTTGACCGCGTTCGCGAAGAATGAGGGGTCAGACCTGGGCAGAATGTTTTTAAGATATTTCATCCGCGATTTTGGGGCCCATTTACTCCATTATTGATCTTTTTGAGAGCTTTTTGAAGGAAATTCAAGAGGAATTCAAGGGCAATCGATAGGAGGTAAGATTTATGAACTTAAAACTCATTTCTATTGTGAAATCTACCTAGAAAATCATGGGACTTAAGCTAAAAATGGAAGGAACCAGGGCTTGGGATTTTGAAATTTGATTTGGGGATTTGGAGGACCAATTGGGGTCGGATTTGAGAACTTTTGGTATGTATCAACTCGTGGGGAGATAAGGAACCTGTTGATGTAAAAATTTCTGAGTTTTGAGAAGCGGACCTGGGGCTCGGGTTTTTCTAATTTTGGAATTTTTGGTATTTTTCGAATGTTTTCGCTTAGGATTTGTTCCCTTAGCATATTGTGATGTATTCATTCTGATTTTGGATAGATTTGACGCGTGTGGAGGCCGACTTGAGGGAGAAAGCCATCGCGAGCTAGAGATTTAGCCGGTTCGAGGTGAGTAATGATTGTAAATGATGTTTTGAGGGTTTGAAACCCTGGATTGCACATCGTAGTGCTATATTAAGGTGATACACATGTTTGATGACGAGCATGGGTCGTGCACTATTGGGGATTGTGACTTGGTCCATCCCGATTGATGATTTTACCGCGTATTTTACTAAAACTTATTTGTTGTCATTATTATTTTGTGCTGAATGTCGTATTTGGGCTTCGTGCCAACTATTTGAACCCTTCGGGGATTTATGTTGAAATTTCCTCACTGTTTTGACTTTATACTTAAACTCAGTCATGTTATTTTTTCACTGTTTTCAAAACTTAGCCACATTCACTTAGTTTTAATACTCAAATGATATTTAAATGATGTTTTGGGATGAGAAATACTGTTTTACTGTTGCCCGAGAGGCTTATGTGATTTTTGAATGAGTAAGGCCGAGGGCCTGTGTTGTGAGGATATCTTTTGGGTTGGGCTACACGCCGCAGAGGTGGTACACTAATTTGATTGAGGCTGAGGGCCTGAGACTGTACGCCACGAGGTGGCTTGATATTGATTATGAGGCCGAGGGCCTGAGACTGTATGCCATGAGGTGGCTTGATATTGATATGATGTCGAGGACCTTTTTATGATGCCACAAGATGGCTTGATATTGCGCTTGGGCCATAAGGGGCCCCTCCAAGAGTCTGCACACCCCCAGTAAGCGCGAGTACCCATTATGATGTGAGATATAGCCCGAGGGGCTGGTACTGTTCTAATATATGCCCCGAGGGGCGAACCTTCATGTATTTATCTTCTTAATTTCCTGTCATTTACCTGTTGATTGTGTATTTGTGCCCGAGGGGCAAATCGTTATGTGTTTATCTTCTTAATTGTCTGTCATTACCTGTTGATTGGGTATTTCTGCCCGAGCGGCGGATTTTATGTGCTTATCTGCACTAATTGTTTTGAATTCATTTGCATAACTGTTGAAAAGTCATTTTCAAAGGAAGCTTGAACTGGGCTAAGATGTTTTTTTTAAGAGATTTCACAACTTTATCGCTTTCTGAAATGGTTTTGTACTGCTTCTATACAGCATGTTGATGCATTTTTCGTGATTTCTTATCACTCAGTCTTTATTTATGAATTTTACTCACTGAGTTGGAGTACTCACTTTACTCCCTGCACCTTGTGTGCAGATTCATGTATTTATACATCTGATAGCAAGTTTTCGCTGATCGGAGGCAAAGTTATCGGAGCTTAGCAAGGTAGTTGCCGGCGTCCGCAGCACTGCTACACTCCCTCTTTATTTCATTCATCTGTACTCAGTACATTCAGACTTTTCAGTTGTAGTTAGACCCTAGTAGATGCTCGTGACTTGTGACACCCCGGTATCGGACTGTGTTTGGGCTGTATTTCGCACATTATGAAATCTTTTGTTAGTTTCTGGCTATCTACTCATACTTTGACTGTTTATTAATGTTTTACTATTTCAAAAATTGAATTGGGAGTAGTTGGCTGGCCTTGTCTTCTCGAGAGGCGCTATCACGATCGGGTCCGGGTTTAGGGTCGTGAAAATGTGATCTTCTAGAGTTGTAGTTTGTGGTAATTGATCTATTATATGTAAGATTAATTTGTTATTTTCTTGTTTGTTTTTAAAAGGAAATATGTCTGCTCTTAACTGAACATCTCTGCTGACAAAAAATCTGTTATCTATTAGATCATATAACACATATCCTTTTTGACCTGTAGCATATCCCATGTGAATAGAAGGTTTTGCTCTAGGCATTAGTTTATCATTCTGATTAGCCATTTTTGCATAGCATAAATAGCTTATAACCTTAAGATGTTGTAATGTAGGTTTTCTGTTATGTAGTCTTTCATAAGGACTTTTATTATCAATTACAAAACTAGGCAATCTGTTAATAATATTTATAGCAGCAAGTACACAGTATCCCCAGAGTTTGATTGGTATATTTGCTTGAAACCTTATAGCTCTAGTGAATTCTAAGATATGTCTATGCTTTCTCTCAGCTACTCCATTTTGCTGAGGAGTATAAGGACATGTCTTCTGGCGAATTACTTATAGATTCTTAAAGAAATTTTCTCAAACTAAATTAATAAACTCCTGTACCATTATTAGTCCTGACTGTTTTAACAATTGCTCCAAACTGTATTTTCACAAAAGTAAAAAATTGTTGTACAACCACACACACATCAGTTTTCAATTTCAACACGAAAATCCATGTCATCATAGAAAAATCATCTACTACAGTTAGAAAGAGTCTATTACCATCAACAATAGAGATTTTGTAAGGACTCCACAAATCGATATGAACTAACTCAAATATAGTGGAAGTTCTTATGCTACTGATAGGAAAAGGATTTCTAGTTTGCTTTGCACAAGGACAAGTAGTACATAGATCTAATCTAGCAGATATATCTTGTGCATTTGCAAATAGTAGCTTCTTGAGAATAGTAGCAAATACATGTCCAAGTCTCCTATGCCAAAGATCAATGTCATTTGAACTAATTTCTTTACTGATTTCTGTCTCCTTAGTGTTTAAACTAATTTCTTTATTTCCTGGTAATTTTTGTCTACTGAGAATGTATAAACCACTATCTTCTCTACCAATTGCTTTCACCCTCCCACTGAAGAGTTCCTGAAATATGCAAAAATCAAGGAAGACAGCAACTGAACATTTCACTTCTTTTGTTATTTTAGAGACAGATAATAGATTATACTTAAATTGAGGTATGTCGAACACATTAGTTATAGTGTCCTCTTCTGTTAATTCACTAGTTCCAATATGAGTAACTTGAGTAGTTTCTCCATTAGGCAAGTATACACTCTTTTATTGATTTGTTTGTATGAAGGATGCCTTATTTAACAATTCTAAATCAACTACCATATGATTTGCAGCCCCTGTGTCTATAATCCATTCTTGAAGAGTATTAGAGGCTAATAGAGCATAAGAATACCTGCTGCATTAGCTGCTCGTGTTGTTGTAGTAGAAGCAGAAGTTGAATTATCTTTGTTGAGTAGTTGCACAATGTGATCATACTGTTTTTTAGTAAAAGCGCAATTCGTCATCCAAGGAGTATTGTTTGCTTGTCCAATGTTCTCAGGATTGTTCACACTCATTGCACTGCTTGTTAGTTGAGAATTTTGAGTATTGTTCTCATTCCAATTGCACTAGACACCTGATTACCTTGTATACCAATATCAGATAACATATTGTAAGCACTGTGTAATTGTGTTCCTTTTCCTTGCTATATATTCAAGAGGATATCCTAGAACTTTGTAGCAATTTTCTTTAGAATGTCCTCTCATTTTGCATACTTCACATAATATATTGAAATTTTTTCTAGTCATCCTCTGACTATTTCCACCGGTCTTGGTATACGTGGCTACATCATATTGATTAGTTTCAAATTTAGGATTTTCTCCCAGTAAACCAGCATTATTAGCAACTGATTTTTGACTCTTATCACTAATCACCATGGCATATGCTTGATTAACTGATGGAATTGGACTTATCAGCAGAATCTGACTCCTAGCTTGACCATAGGAATCATTTTGTCCCATCAAAAACTGAAATAGTTTTAATTTTTTACAAATGAACCACAAATTCTCTTGATTTTGGGCAATCACACCCAGGTATAGGGACCAGTGCCTCAAACTCCTCCCACAGATCTTTTAGTCTTGAGAAATATGTAGAGACAAAAGTTGTTCGTTGACTAAGCGTTGCAATTTCTTTATGCAAATTATATGATCTTGAGCCATCAACTTTGTCAAATCTCTCATGCAAATCATTCCATATAGTCTGTGCACTTGAGGCATACATTATACCTCTCAGTAACCTACTACTAACAGAATTCATCAACCAAGAAAGTACTATGGCATTCACTCGTTCCCAATGATTCCACAAATTTTTTGGGTAACTTTCTTTGGTACAGGACTCATCAACTAATCCTAACTTATTCCTTCCTAACAAAGCCATTCTCATAGATCTAAACCACAAGAAATAGTTTTAAATCCCAGTTAGTTGAAACAATATGATTTGAATTCCACTATCATTAGATGGACTTAAAAACAACGGATGATTATAATCAAGTACATGCAAACCTCCTTGGTTAGGAATTGAAGTAGGTACTCCCTGAGGAACAGTTGTAACTCCATTAAGAACAGTTTGTTGTTTATTTCCAGCCATAGCGATCAAGAATTTTCAAGGATTGAAAAGATGAAGAAGCGGATCTCAAAACTCTTTCGATTTTGTGAATCAAGAAGTTGAATCGAGGTTTCAGCTATTGAATTAGCTGATCATGCTCTAATACCATGAACTAATATTTGATTTAAGAAGAAGATGATGAAAGAAGAAGAAACAAAGAGGAAGATCGATAGAAACTAAGAAAGAAAGAGTTGATTCTTATTATCTGAGTACCTTACATAGTGGTGTCTATCTATATATATAGGTAGCTTACTAATTAACTAGTAACAACTAAAATAGAAGTTATTAACTAATTAACTAACATTAGGAATGGTTGTTAGTAACTACCTAACCTACTAAAACTAAGACTTGAGTGACAAATCAAAGATACTTCCACTTGTGGCAATATTATTTTAGCTTCATATAAAAGCATACGTTGAGATTTCTTTTTCCTTTCCAAAATAAGGTTAATTATCTTCTATTAACCTTAGTATACAATAGTCCATAAATATATTGTTTATTTTTTCTAGCCCTATATATAGATTATATATTGATTACACACATATTATACATATATTATATTTCCATGGCTATTTTTAGTTTAAGCGGTTGGGTGGACGGCTATTTGGGTTAATTTTTCAAAAAATAACTATATGTAATAATCAATACAAAATACAATTAATACCTGAAACGTAATGTTGTTTACCAATTATGACACGTTAAAACATGCTAAGAGTATAAAAATTTGTTTATAATTATTAATGTATATAAATTAAATCCTCCCAACATATGGAATGCATGGTGTGTAATGTAACGACCCAACCGGTCATTTTGAGCTTTAGCGTGTTCTTCAGCGGTATGAGGCCATGCGCAGCTTCACTTCAGGCATTATGACTTGTACGCATGGTCAGAATTGAATTTTCGGGAAGTTCGAAGTTGATTTGGAAAGAAAATTCTCAATTCGGATGCTTTAAGGTGAAATAATAGACTAAGATTGAATTTTTGGGTAAATGACCTCGAAATCAGGATTTGAAGGTTCCAACAGGTTCATATGGTGATTTTGGACATGGGCGTATGTTCGGATCGGGTTTTAGAAGACCCGGGAACGTTTCAGCACCTATTGTGGAAGTTGGCATTTTTGAAAGAATTTCATAAGTTTGGGTTGAAGTGCATCTCAGTGTTATCGATGTCTGTTTGGGATTCAGAGTCTAGGAATAGCTCTGTATGGTGATTCTGGTGTTGGAAGTGCGATCGTAAGTGAATTCGGAGGTGTGTGGGTCATTTTGGAGTCATTTGGCTAAAGATAGAAATTTGAAGGTTTTTGAGGAGTTGACCAGAAGTGGACTTTTTGATATCAGGGTCGGATTCCGATTCCGATTCCGAAAGTTGGAGAAAGTTCGTAATGTCAAATATGATTTGTGTGCAAAATTTCAGGTCAATCGGACGTGATTTGATAGGTTTCGGCATCGAATATAGAAGTTTGAAATTCTAAAGTTCATTAAGCTTGAATCGGAGTGTGATTCATGGTTTTAACATTGTTTGATGTGATTTGAGACCTCGACTAAGTCCGTGATATGTTTTGAGACTTGTTCGTATGTTCGGACAGGGTTCCGAGGGGCTCGGGTGTGTTTTGGGGTGGGTTCGGATCATTTTTAGACCATTTTTAGCTGCTGGTTTTTGTCTACAGTAGTGTGCTATGCGATCGCGGGGAATTGGTCGCGATCGCGATGAGTAAAATGGGAGAAAATGGCCAGTGATCCGCGATCACGTAGAGGAAAGATCTGTTTCACTAACCCAACTTTGGAAGCTTGTATCTCGCAATCTATAAGGAATTAGGAGATGATCCAAAGATGAAAGTTATAACCCTTTGTGTCTCGTTTTCCGAAATTCAAACCATTTGGAATTTGGAGTTGTTTACCAAAAGTTATGAGTGGTACACTACATCCTATCCAGGAAGAGTTTGGAAATCGAGAAGAAGAAATTTGTGTTGCACAGGGCTGACTTTGGAAGCTTATATCTTGGAATATATAAGGAACTGGTAGATGAGCAAAGAATGAAAGTTTTAGTCCTTGGAGTCTAGCTTTCAAAAAGTTAAACCATTTGTAGTGTGGAATTTTGTACAAAACGTTATTGCCATTATACTAGAGACTGTCTGGAAGAGCTGGGCATTTGTTCTTCACGATCGCGAAGCTTTTTCCGCGATCGCAAAAGGCAAATTTTGGAATGAGAAATGTTGTGCTTCGTGATCGTGAAGAGTAAATACCTGGGAAAAAGCTATATTTTGAGGTTTCGGCTATTTTTATCATATTTGGAGCTATGGAGCTCGGATCGAAGCGGTTTTTGAGGTGATTTTCACCATATAGATTGGGGTAAGTGTTCTACATCCGAAAGTAATTATACTTCATAATTCTATGGTTATATTCATTATTTATTTCGAATTTAAATGGAAGAAATTAAGATTTTTGTAAAACTTTTCAAGAACGAAAATTCAAGATTTGGAGGTCAAGTTGTTATCGGAATTTGATAAAATTGGTATGGTTGAACTCGAATCGGAATGGGTTGTCGGATTTTATGAGTTTTTTTTAATCCAGGCACGTGGTCCCGAGGGCGATTTTTTAAACCTTTCAAACGGACTTAGGAATTAATCTAAATTGAATTGTTGTGAGTATTAGAGCATATGTTTATGGATTTTCTCATTTATTGGATAGTTTGGAGTGTTGTGCATCAATTTGAGTCGTCGAAAGGGCTTGGAAGACGGTTTTGGAACTTTAAAGAGAGGTGCGTCTCCTTTCTAACCTTGTAATAGAAAATTGTCCCCATAGGTAAATTAATTGGATGTGTGCTGCTATTTGTGGGGGCTACGTACGCACAAGGTGACAAGAGTCTGTGCATAGCTACTATTATGCGTAAGTCCGGGTAGTCTAGGATCCAAAAGCATGCTATACTAGTAATATTTGGAATCTTGTTTTCGATTTAAAATGCTTAAATCATATTGAATTGGTAAATAAATTTCTAAAGGAATTAAACATCATTTTCTTGACCGTTAAAGAGAATTACTATTTCTTTGGGTAATTGTTTTTCCCTGATGAAGTCTTGATTGACTGTTTGAATGCGTGTTTCTATGTTTACCTGCATCGCATGTATGATTTGCGAGCGGGGTGATTGTTTATTTATATTTGACCGCATCACATATATGATTCGCGGGCGAGGTAATAGATGCATCTATGGTTCGCGCAATTTGACCCCCTGGCAGTATATAGTTTAAATATTATTGGATCGGGTCGTACGTCCTCGGCATGATTTACACATGCTTGTATTGCTTGCCTTGATATTTATAGATGAGGATATTGCTTCCCCGGATTGAGAATAAATGTACAAATGATGAAAACGAATTTGGAAATTTCCCTATGAATAAGAGAATTGTTTACTTGCTTCATGCTATTGAGTTACAACCATTTTTTTTTATAAAAACCCTCGATTTACTATATTTATTGTTATATTATTATTGGACCACTAGTGACTGTCACACCTCTTTTTCACTGCGCTTACACCCCCGGCGAAGGGATATATATACATAAAAAGAGTTTTTCCAA
>MU688829.1:239275-274608 GCA_026770625.1 Nicotiana glauca | reverse complement strand
CGATACCTATAAAAACAATAATTTCTTAGTTTATTTAATTCTTTGAAACTTAACTTAATAATTTTTACGAAAAATTCCATTACTCGGGCTAGGGACGTCGGAATTCGATTCCGGCACATGCCCAGGTCCCATATTTTTCCACAGACCCTTAGAAATTGCCGTATCATGATTTCAGGTCCGTTTTCCCAAAATGTTGGCCGAAGTCAAACTTGGCCTTTTTGAAGATATGAAATGAAGCGAATGAGCTTATTCTTGCCCGAAATTCTTCTAACTTCCGAACCACCCGCCCTTGCAAGTCGTAATTCAGCTAAAGCAAATGCAAAAAGGATTATTTAAGGAAACGGGGTTTGAGAATGCAAAATGACCAGTCGGGTCGTTACATAGAGTAACAGAGGTCTACCTGGTTCAGGCGAGGCTAAGACTGGTGGTGTTGATAGGTATTCCTTGATTCTGTCGAAAGCTTTCTAGTAATCATCAGTCCATTCGGTGGCGGCATCCTTCTTCAACATCTTGAAGATCGGCTCGCATATAACTATAGATTGTGCTATGAACCGGCTGATGTAGTTAAGTCTCCCCAAGAAACTCATTACGTCCTTCTTGTTCTTCGACGGTGGAAATTCTTGAATCTCTTTGATCTTTGATGGATCCAATTCTATTCTCCGGCGACTCACAATAAACCCAAGCAATTTCCCAGGTGGAACCCCAAATGCACACTTTGCAGGATTTAACTTTTGGTTGTACCTTCGCAGTCTATTGAAGAATTTCCTCAAATCTTCCATATGATCAGTGGCCTTCTTTGACTTAATAATGATGTCATCTATGTACACCTCGATCTCCTTGTGTATCATATCGTAAAAACTGGTAATCATGTCCCTTATGTAGGTGGCCCCTGCATTTTTAAGGCCAAACGACATCATCTTGTAGTAGTACATTCCCTACAGCGTAATGAAAGCCGTTTTCTCAGCATCTTCTTCATCCATCCAGATCTACAAATTTACCCAGCAAAATAATCTACAAATGATTGCAACTCTTGCTTGGCGTAATTGTCAATCAGGATGTATATGTTTGGCAAGGGAAGTTGTCTTTTGGACTGGCCCGGTTGAGACCCCAGTAGTCGACACAAACTCTGACCCCCCCGTCTTTCTTTGGTACTGGCACAATGTTGGCTAACCATGTTGGATATTCTACTACCCTGAGAGCCTTAGCTTTGACCTGCTTAGTGACTTCTTCCTTGATTTTCAGACTCATATCAGGCTTAAACTTTCTAAGCTTTTGCTTTACTGGCAGACAAGTTGGATCGATTGGCAATTTGTGAGCCACAATAGATGTACTCAGACCAGTCATGTCATCGTACGACCAGGCGGATATGTCCTCATATTCCCTTAGAAATTTTGTGTATTCCTTCTTTTCTAACGGTGATAAGTGAATGATGATTCGTGTTTCTTTGACATTTTCTACATCTCCCAGGTTAATAATCTCGGTCTCGTCCAAGCTGGACCTTGGCCTATTTTTAAAGGTCTAGACTTTCTTAACGATCTCTTCCGGTATGTCATCTTCCTCTGAGTCTATGTTTGTTTGTTGCGTTGTCTCATTGCATGTCACAGTCATTGGTTCATCAAGATAAGTAATAGTAATGTTGTATAAATAAAGTAATGAGAAAAAATAATAAGAGTAAGATTTATAAGAAAATCGAAATGTTTTGATAAATTCCATAACTATTTTTGAACATTGGAGCTCTTTCTTGCAAAATTTAAAATGCGAAAGGAAAGTCAACTAGTAAAATAAAAGAAAATAGTGCATGATGCTTGTTCAGCCTTGCTACCCCGAGGATCGTCGGGCTCTGGTGGTTCTGACAGTCCAATTATTGAGGCATGCTCCTTTTCTAATAGCCTGTATGGAAGGGCCTTCCTCCCTCTCCTCCTCAAAAATGACACAACAATCCATGTCATCGTCTTCCAGGAACAAATTCCTCACTGCTGCCAGTGCTTCCTCTTCTTCTGACCCATAGATAACATCGGCTGGTTGGAAGGTATGTCCCAAGCGGGGTATTGGCTACTCCAATGGGTAGTAAGGACCGCGCCATGGTGGAGATCAGTCATTGAATTCTTTCCAGGTATACTCATACCCCAATCTGAAGGTGGTGCCATGTTTCTTGAGCTTGATGGGATTAGCGATTCTTTGGAGATTCTTGCCAAGTCCCTTGCAAGGTTCATATCCGCTCTAATTCAATATGCTTTCAATTCTATTGTCCCACCACTTATCCTTATCAACAGCATTGACTCGCTCGATGTGGTGGTACGTTTCCCCGCATATCCTTCTTCGGCCTCTTATTGCTCGGATAGTCTGGCGACTGTATATGGGATTGCTACCGTCGTCGTGAATGATCACCTCTTGGTGGTTCCACTCAAACTTCACTGCTTGATGTAGTATTGATGCTACAGCCCCAACGGCATGAATCCATGGTCGTCCCAACAACAAATTGTAAGATACCGGCACGTCTATCACTTGGAAATCAACCTCAAACCAAGTAGGCCCCATTTGCAAACACAAGCTAATTTCCCCAATAGTGGACCTTTGGGATCCATCGAAAGCTTTGACATTGATGGCTTCGTCCTTGATCTCATGTAGCCCCTTGCCTAATGTCCCGAGGGTCACCAACGGACAAATATTGAGGCTAGACCCTCCGTCAATTAGGATCCCGGTGATAAAATAATATTTGCATTGCACGATGATGTGCAACGCCTTGTTATGACTCAACCCCTCCTGCGGTAGCTCATCTTCGTGAAAAGTGATCTTGTGACTTTTCAATACCTAGCCTACCATGTTAGCCATCTCTCCGCTGGTAATGTTACTTGGTACATATGCCTCACTCAGCACTCTTAGCAAGGCATTCTTGTGTGCATTGGAACTTTGTAGCAAAGCAAGGATAGAAATTTATGCCGGTGTTTTGTTCAGCTGATCAATGACTGAGTATTCTTTGGATTGTATCTTTCTCTAGATATCGTCGGGCCCAGTTTTAGTGATGGTCGGCCGATTAGAGGCCTTCTTGCTTGACTCGGTCAAATACTCCGGGCTACAAACCTTGTCGGTTCTTGTCATACTCTTTGCCACAACGGCTTCCCCGAACTTGGCCTTCCCATTTCTTCTGGCCTCGGCTGTGTAGTCCCATGGGATGGCATTTGTATGGAATGGTGTTACTGCCAACATTTCCTCTGGAATTGGCATGGCTATCTTTACTCCGAATGGAGCAGGCCCCTTTGTCGGTAAAACTGCAACTTCAAAGAGTGTAGGTGCGTTTGCTGGTGACATAAACTCAACTTCAATCGGCGCTGGCATCTTTGTAGAGAGTGGTGTTTCAAACTCGAGTGGCATGGACATGTTTACCTCGGTGTCCCAAAAGGCTGAATCTGGACCACAATCAGATTAAGGGTGACTACTGGCATCGTCTCCTTCTGTGATTAAACCAATTGATCCCTTGGGGTCCCAGTCATCCTCTATCTCGATCATGTGAACACTTTCGCCCTTGTGGTATGACAGAGGGTTATTATGGACATTCGGATCAGGCTCCTTATCTACAATGATCTTGTTATCAGTTAAAGTCTGGATCTTATCTTTCAGAGAGCGACATTCATTAACGGTATGTCCTTTCATGCCGGAATGGCATGCACAACATTTATTCGGATTGACCCACTGAGAAGGGTTTTCGGGGGTTATAGTAGGGATAGGGGGTGATATAACAAGCAACATTGAGCCTTTCGTATAGCTGGTAAATTGGTTCAGCAATGGTAGTATACTGTTTGGGAGGCTTGTGGTCAAAATTTGGTTTAGGTCTAGGGAAGTGACATGGGGGATGTGATTGATAATGGGATGGTGGGGTGTTGTAGGCTTGGTAAACATGTACTGGTTGGGAGTGTTTGGGTGAAGTGGGCTGATATGCGGGAGGTGGAGATGACTGATAAGTGGGTGGTGAATTATGGTAAGAGGGTGAGGGTGCTTGGTAATTTGGAGTAGGTTGATAGGTGAGTGGAGGCATTAGATAGGTTTGGTATTTGATAGGGGATTTTGTCCTCTGTGAAACCATTACAGCACCTACGTCCTTTTTCTTGGACGTACCACCAGACTGTAAAGCCTTATTGGTAGCTTGCAAGGCTTCAAAGTTTGTAACCATACCACTCTTGATGCCTTCCTTGATCCTTTATCCAAGCTTGATAATGCCAGAAAATTGTGGCCTTCGATCATTATGTCTCTCATAATACTGTGCGTCTTGGGACCGAACGAAGAATTTGTTCATTTTCTCTTCTTCCAAAGCAGGCCTAAACTTGGCAGCTTCTGATCTCCGTCGAGTAGCATACTCACGGAAGGTCTCTGTGGGTTTTTCTTCAAGTTTTGAATATAGAACACAGATGTTGAACCTGAATCTGTCCATAAAATCAGACACCATGCTTACCCAGTTCGACCACTTCTTTGGATCTTGTCTAATGTACCCAGATAAAGGCTTTATGTGGATTTTCTCGTCTCTTCCCACTCCGACCAGCTTGTTAGAGTATGTTCTCAAGTAGACCCTTGGATCTTCTATACCATCAAACATCTCGAACTTGGGAGGTTTGTACCCCTCGGGAAGTTCGACATCGGGCTGTATCCAAAGATCTTCATAGTTTAGCCCCTCAATTCCCTTACTACCTTCAACACCTTGAATTCTACTAGTCAACCTTTTAAGCTATTTGGCCAGATTTCTGATGAGCAAGTCCTTGTCAACGGACTCGGGTGTGCTTGATATGGGCTAGGTGAAGTGTGGCACAGTCTCCACATAGATAGGGGTATTATGTTGGGTGTGGCAGTGGTTATTTGTGGAGTTCTGGGATGAGAAGTGGGGTGTTATTTGAGGTATGGCATGTATTGCAGTGGTGGTGAGGAGCGGAATGGTTTTGTTGCTTTGGGATGTTTTGCGGAGGTACAGGATTCTGAGTATTTAGGAAAGTAACCTCTGGAGTGGTGAGGGAAAATGATAGATTTGCCAGATTCTGGACTTGATCAAGTTCTTCCTAAAACTTCAATAACTTTTGTTCTAGTTTGGATGCATTTTCCTTGGGGACCAGAGTACCATGAGTGACCTCTACCCGTTCAGTTGAGTTGTTCGAATCTTCCATTTCTCCTTTGTTTTTATGTCTGACAGGACTGGGAGGAGGAGTAGGTGGAGGGCCCCTAGATCTCGTAAAATATGATAATGTTGCCAGAGTTCATGAACTAACTTTTGGGAAGGGGAATAAGCATAAAATAAAAATAAAGGTAACAAGTCAATGAGGATTATTAGAAAAATGTTGCAATATTAAAACACATAGTGCTAAAATCTAAAGCGTGTCCTAATTTTGGGGACCTCGTTGTGCCCGAGGTAGGCCTAGCCACAAGTTGATTTGGAGAACTTAGAATGATAAATGCCTCATTTCATTGATAAAAGGTAAACGAAACCCAAAACGACACTAACTAACAAGAAAATAAAAATCACTAATGGCCATTGGCCTTATTACATTTTATAAAGCAAAAATGAAAATTCCTCTCTATTTGGTCCCAGAGGGACCTTCCTCGGACTTGGCATCATTGGCTCCATCAAACAACTTCCCTAGCTCGCGCAGTCCTAGTAGCAAGTAAGCTCTGGACAGATGTCTGCCTTCATTCTTTAGCATTCTGGCAGTCTTTGATCCTTTTCAGAAACTTCTTTTCCATCTCTACTATACCTCGCTCCAAATAGACCAATCGTTTGTTGGTGCTGACAGCCATATCCTTCCACTCTTCAATTAGTTTTTGATTGCTTCGTATATTTCACGGTGCTCACTTTCACATTCCCGAATCCTCTTGCGCAGTTGGTTGTACTTGACTTGTGCTTCAGCCTTTTCATCAATAATCCTATGACCTCGAACAAACCCGGGTTGACCCAGACCATTGTGATTGTCCTCCAGCCAGCCTGAATAGTGTTGGGTACAACCAGCATGGTATCTATATGGTTCGATGGTATCCCTCCCCAAGGCAATCTTGTAGTGCCACATGTGCTGAGCCTAGCACTTGTAAGGACTATCGTCATTCTGGAAGTTAGCCCGGAAGTGACTCAATTTGTCGACCCTAGGTATAACCTACTTCCTTCCTGCTTGCCTCATAACTCGAAGAAGTACGTAAGGGTACGTTCCTCTTAAGCCGATTAGTATCAGGAAAGGTGTGTCCCTGGACCAAACGATGAACTCCTTGGTTGGAAACCATTCGATCATCCATAGTACCTGGTCATCAGTCAGATTATCAAAGAGTTCGACCATTCTCTAGCATTCTCTGGTTGGGCGAACATGTTAGGCATGTAATTCATTCACTTTGGGTGATGGAAAGCAATATGATCATCCCAGTCCCTTCGTTGAATCTCTTGTCGGTATTCACCCTTTTGTAGATGCTCCATAAGCCACAACTGAAGTAGGAAATTGCAACCCTGGAAGTGTTTGGTTCCTTTTTGACACTTCTCCAAGGCTCGGTATATCTCTGCAATAATCTCGGGCACTATGCTGAATGGTTGCCCTCCGATTCCCTCCATTAAAGTTTTGGTGACCATAGCTAGCCTGGCATGGATCCTTGCTTTCTTCATTTGAAACACTATCATCCCCAAGAAGTAGAACATGAAGACGAAGACCCTTCAGTGAATATGCCCCAACGATGTAAGGGCGAACTCATCAGGATAAGTATGGTAAGATTTTTTGTGACCGTACCTCTTGTACAAATATTCAAAGGGAATGTATGACTCTTTCAAACATGTCAAGTCTGGATTCTTCGTTAAACCCATCATTTTGAGAAAACCTCTACCCTTGCGGTTTTCCAGCATTAACAAACCCGGCGTTTCCCACGGTATACCAGCCAGTCCTCCTACTTTCTCGAGCAGGGGTGTCATCATGTCTCCAAAGTGGAACACAGACCTATCACAATCCTAGAATAGAGTAGTAGCTTCTATGATTTTGTTCTTGGGTTGGATTTCCAGGAGAGAAGGTAGATTTCCTAGGTATTTCTGGACAAGAGTATGATCACTGGAATGAAGATCCTTCCATCGGCTTAGCAGTTTGGGGTGGATGTTGGTGACCATGCCGAATCTAAGGACTTCGTGCCTCATATTTATGCAAGACAAAAGGGTTAGGCCCTTACCCCTACCAGACTCGACTATT
Organism: Nicotiana glauca; assembly: GCA_026770625.1. Taxonomy (NCBI): domain Eukaryota; kingdom Viridiplantae; phylum Streptophyta; class Magnoliopsida; order Solanales; family Solanaceae; genus Nicotiana; species Nicotiana glauca. The sequence continues at coordinate 267,421 of MU688829.1, read as the reverse complement.
TAATATCAAAAATTGGCATAAAAGCATTTTAATTCTCCAAATAAATGCACAAAACGTGATAAGGTCCGTTTTGGTTTCAGGGAAACCCAGTGGACTTTGGACAAGGCTATCTTAAAGAGTCATTATGCGGGCAACATAACTGACTCAGCTAGGTTTGACCATGATGCATGCACAATTTAAATAGAAAGGGTTTCTATAGGGTTTTAGACTGGTACCCTTGAGCGGACAACTCAAGAGGGAAAGGCGCAGAACTGTCGACGGCACCGCTGATCGACTAGCTTTACCGCAAATATGCCTTTGCTAGATTTAGGGGGTGATAATATCGAAAAAGTGCAACCACTTATTATAAGTGTTGCTATGGTATTTTGTTTGGCATGAGTGGAATATGATGTTGAAAACATGTTTATGCAATAACTAAAACAAGTTCTCACGTATTTGCACGTTACAAAAGCATAATTACAACAATTCTTTATAATTTAAAATAGTAATAAAGGAAAGCAGTAAAAGAAATAAGGGAAAGAAACAAAAGATAAGTCAGTTTTATAGTAGAAGAAGGAATTAAATGCTTAAAGGGATTAAACAAATAAAGGCACGTAAGAAATGTAAAGTCACAATAATAGCTTGAAATGGTAAAAGCCTAAAAGAAATCTCCAGCAGAGTCGTCATGCTGTCGCGCCCCCTTTTTCTCGTAAAATCGGGTTTATGACATTTGGGAAGACAAATCGTTCCCTTTTGGGAATTGGGTTTTGAATTGAAGATTCGCCACCTAATGGTTTAAGTGCATTAGGACACTAAGAAGGGTTTGAGTCAAGTAACCAGAGATTGTGTAAGGACTTGAAATTATCCCAAGGGGAAGGTGTTAAGCACCCTATCCACTAGTGTGGTTCCCGGCCAAACTACTGTTGTGACTTAAGTGCAAATAACACATAGGCAAATAAAACTTCAAGTAAGAGGGGATTTTCACATAATGGTTACAAATAAGAGAAGTTATAAAGAACGAAAGGGATACTGATTTTCCTTAGAGAAATAGTTTAAAATTTTGAAAAAAAGAAGCAAAGAATCAAAGAAACAAATTGAACGGGGGGTCCTAGGTTTATAAATAATACGGATCACCCCACACAACATCCGATAATCACTCCTCAGTGAGGGGCTACATGAGATGTTATTGCATGGTCATCATATCCATATCTACCCTTTCCCACCCTGTTAAGGTATTAAAGCGCGGAATGGTCTCGTTCACCTATTGCATGCTGTTACCTACCCCAATCCTATCAGTCCCGGAGGCAGTTAGGACTACTAATCCTAAAGGGAAGGAATATTAGGCTTGTTTATAGTTTCTAAGGCAAAAACTCTAAGGCGATATACAAAAACACATATAGCAAGTTGGGGGAAAACACATAAACAAGTGAAGGGCTCAGATAGACCTCCTTTAAACCAAAGAAAGTGCATAATTTATCATGGCTACGTTTAATGGTCTGATTAAACTTAAAGGGTTGAGGCAGACTTATTTATTACATAGTTCAGATACGAAGCCCGAATCAGGCCTTCCTGCTGGTTGTAGCTAATAAAATTTGATTCAGTTTATAATTTTAGCCCTAAGGCTTGCCTAGGTGTTGGACGAGGATCCTATAGGCATGATATCTACTGATTTCAGAAACGATGAAATAAATTGAATACGCACTGATTTAAGAAAAGTCATCAGTTATTAAAGAAAAGAAAGTTTTAGGAAGTGATAATAAGTTCTGCAACTGATGGTCTTCATTATTACTGGTTTTAGACTTATAAGCGAGTGAAACGACTCAGACATGATTAAAAACTCCTATAGACCTGCTTTCAATGCGCGTTGATTTTAAACCCCTTTTAACAGACATGGTAAAATGCAGAAAACCTATAAGCATGATATCTAGGTGTTGAATTTCATTTTAAAGCCTATGAACATGATATCTAATTGAGGTTTATTGATTAAGACCTATAAACATGATCGCTTGATGAAGAATGTATATGCAGGATTCAGAAAGACCTATAGGCATATTTTCTATGTGCATATGCAAGATTTAGATTTCTAGGTAATTATAGACGTGGTATCTATATGAGAGAATGCAGAATTCCTATAGATAGGATATATATATGAGAGTGTAGAAATTCAGAAATAACGAATAGGCAGGATATCTATATGAGAGTGTGGAAATTTAGAAGTAACCTATAGGCAGGATATCTACCCTTCGCATACATAGCTATCCCCTCCCTTTTCATTAGCCATCCCCAAGAGTTTATTACAAAATTATTACAGCCCAGAATGAAGATAAAAAAAATACATCAGAAATTAAAAGTACAACCAAGGAGAGCCTGATTCAGACTTCCTGTCTGAAGTATGAAGTAAACCAACTCCAATGAGATCATAATACAAAGCCTTTCTCCAATTTGGATGTGTCAGAGTTCCGTAAGAGCCTCATATGGACTCCGGGTAGTGCTCACACCCAAATGTATCACTAGATTAAGACATAGTGCAGTGTGGAAGGGCCAGCCCTCAAGTGTCTATGTTCAGAGGGAACTCAAGGTCCCAAGGCAAGGCTCACAAGAGGAGGGTAGAACTCAGGAGAGTACAAATGTAGAAATAGAGTGCTAAAAGGGGGAAAGGAAAAAAGAAACAGCTCAAACCAATACACATAGTGATATAGAGGAGGTGGTAAAGAAGCAAGACAAGCTGGTGGACATACCCAGCAATGTGAAATGCTGGCACACCCACAGCCTATTAGAACACACTATTTAGAGATTAGGATCCCAAAGGATCAAGTTTAATTCACGGACAATAACTTAGATATTGGCATGTCTTAAATAATATGCTCAAACACATAAGGGGGTAGGGAATAGAGATTAATAGCAGAACAAACAGAAAGAAAGCAGCATGCTAATATTAAACTCTACAGAAATAGCAAATAGACATGGATGCAGAAACTATGAATAAACACATTGTTGTGATGCTGAAGCTTAAATTAGGACGTACCAGTTTCAAAGAAACAAGTAGATAAAAACAGTAAGTCTTGTAAACAGGCCACAGTACAGAAAAGAAGAGAGAATATTATTGTGTATAAGTGTAAGTCAGGAAGATTGTCTATGTGTTTAGAAGGATTGTTAATCATGTGTGTTGTGTGTTAAAGAGTCGTGCATTTATAGTGTTGAAAGTCAGGCAGAAATAAGGTAAGAAAATAGTTAATGAACTGAATATCTATCAAGAATCAATCACACAAGACTTCCTTTAATCAAGGAATTCAGATTCAAACGGGTAAAAACTTTTTAAGGGAAGAAGTCAAATAAACACCTTGTGCAAAGTAGGTAATTAGGGGTAAATACGTAAGAGAGTTATTTAAGGACAGAATTTGAAATACACGGTTGTATAAATAAGGTAAGAAAATCAATTAGTAGCCAGTAAATAAAAAGGTCTGAGATTTGGCAATTATTGGTCCATGAATGAACCGAGTCATGAAAGATGAGAAAAGGTTTTTTAACTTAAGTTGAATCACTAGGAAATTAGCAAATAATGGAAAGAAATCAATCAGACCTGCTCAAAAGGAAGTTTGAACTGGTCACAACTTTGAAAGCCACTTTAGGGGAAGTTCTTCATATATAAAAAGCATACAAACATGCTGAGTTGAAAGAAGATGTCATGCCTTTGCAAAAAATCAGTAGGTAGTGGTTTTCACATAAGTTAGTAATGCAGAAGAGAAATAGAATCTAGTAGCATACAAAAGGTCCAATGAAAAAGGTCTTAGAAAAGTTTAGCAAAGAGTCAGAATCATAGGAAAACAAGGATGTCCAAACTCAGTTCAGAGACTTGAAATTGTTCTGAAAGAGTTAGGGTTTTTTTAAATAAAACCCTAGTTCAAGCAAATTACATAGCCAAACTTGGAAGAATCCCCATATTCTAGGGCTTCCACCATTAATAGAGTGAAAAGATGGGAGGACAAATAATTAAATCGAAACAGGTTCAGCAGCCTTAGAGAAGAACTGAAACTCTAACATATTTCTTTTAGCAACAGAAACTCCTGAGAAAACACGATAGAAAAGTAACATGCAGAATACAATAGAAGAGCTCAAAGGAAAAAATAGAGTAGAATAAGCTAATACGAAACATAACAGGAAAAATTGATAAGAACAGTAGAAGAATCATGCTAGGAAGTTTTAAAAGAAACTTAAACAGAGCTCAGTAGATGGAATTTAATAAGAAACATTTTAAGAACATAGTAAAGGAAGATATAGTAAGATAAACACACAAGAACCAGTACACAAAAATACAGTGGAAAAAGCATACGAGAACATAGTATAGGAAAATACAATAGAAAAAGCATACAAGAACACAGTATAGGAAAATACAGTATAAGAAGTATATAAGAACACCGTAGAAGAAACATACAAGAACACGGTAGAAGAAAATACAAGAGCACAGTGGAGGCAAATACACACAAAAAGAAAAAGAAAGTCAGAGAAACATTTAGATACTTTCATAAAACCCTAGATCGGAAAAGAAATGGTTTTGAAAGTAGTTTTTTGGAAGAAAAGCCAGAAAAATCATTTAAAAGCTTAGGGGAAGCATAGATACACAACGGATCTAAAGGAATCAGAAAAAACTCGAAGAGTTAGGGTTTCAAATAACCCCAGTAGTGAGAAAAGCTTGGAAAAGTTACTGATCTAAGCCGGAGAAATCAAAATCAGGCTCGAACAGCCATGGCATGCCAGAGCTAGGCCGAAAATGGCCACAGAACTCGAATCAAACGAGGCTTGGACCAAGCTTCGTCGTGGTCAGGCCCTGAACCTTCAAAAACCTGCGTGTAGGAGTTATAGGAGGTGGGAATAGGACTCCAATGGCCTTGGAAGCCATGGATTCTGGTGGCTTTAGGGTGGAAGTGGTTGAGATAGAGATGTCGGCTAGGGTTTCTGAGAGTGGTTGAGAGAGTTTGAGAGAATGGGAGGGTTCAGAGGTGGTTGGTAGGTTAAAATGATTTAGGTTTAGGGGGTGTTGGTAAATTAAAAAAGGAAAGGGAGAACGTGAGCCGTTGATCTGTTAGATCAATGACTGGGATTTAAGGGGGAACCGGCGGGTCGTTTAGACGGGCTATGGGTTGGGTAGTTTTAGGAATTGGGCTGGACAATGGAAATTGAAATTAGGTTGGATCATGGGTGCCAAATCAAGACAAAATTGAAATAAAAACAAGCTAACATTTAAATAGCTATTTTCCCTTATTTATTTTATAAAAATAATAAAATAATTTCTGAAAATAAATTAAAGGTATTAAATTAATTAATAATATATAAGTATTAGATTAAAAATACTAGAGTCAATTTTGTAATTATAAAGGCAATTAAATATTAAAATAGGCTAATATTACAATTATATGCAAATTAGCTTTTAAAATACTAAATAAATTTGTAAAAATGTACAAAAATTATGTTAGCTATATTTTAGTACAAATATAAAATCCTAATAATTAAATTACCAAAAAGTAATTATTTTGAAAATAATCATTGGGCTTTTATGGATGAAAAAGGAAATAAATCAGTTTAAAACCTTAAAATTATGGAAAAAAGTAGTAAAATGCTTGGATATACTTATATATGCGTAAGATATTTTAAATATAAAAAAATATACAGATAAAAATTGGGTATCAACAGTTATTTGGGTAAGGAAGAGTGTAAAGTACGAAGGGTGATGTCGTGTATTATTTTGTGAGTAAGTTTTAGTGCACGAAGGGTGATGTCGTGCCATGTTCTGAGAGTGTTAATGCACGAAAAATAATATCGTACCATGTTATGAGAGAGATAATGCACGCAGGGTGATGTCGTGCTGTTTCTTTTATTTCTTATGGTAAGGACGAGAGTAAAAGCACAAAGGATGATGATGTGCACATGTTTGCTATGTTATTATTCCTGTTGGTTCAAAGTATGATATTTATAGTGTTTCTTTACTGTACTATTTTTAGAATTTGATATTCCCCCTAGCATGTTTTCCCCCTTTTCGTTATTATCTGTTAAACTTCCGTTATTGTTATTTTCTCGTACATGATTTAACTACACAGGTTCATGTTATTTGTCGTGTCCTAGTCTCGTTACTATTTCACCGAGGTTATGCTTGGAACTTACAAGTACATCGAGCGGTTGTACTAATATCGCATTGTGCACTTCCTGTGCAGATTTAGTTATTGGACCTCGTTAATCAGAGTTGGGTTGCTACCTTCAGTCCATCAAGAGACCCAAGGTAGATCTGCCGGCGTTCGTAGACCCTGGAGTCCCCTTCCTCTAACTTAGTTTCCTGGTTTTCTTTCATTCTAAGAACAAATGTATTTTCCTTAAATCAGTATTTGTAGAAACTCTTAGACGTTTGTGGATTGTGACACTAGATCTTTGGGTAGTCGTGTATAAGTGTTTTAAACTGTTATAAAACTTTCGCACTTCTTATTTGTTTAGTTTAAATTATTGATAATTACTATTTTTGTTAGTGATTAGCGCGTTAGATTTTTATCTGTTGGCTTGCCTAGCATTCTAAAGGATAGGAAACGATCTCGAAAGTGAGAAATTCAGGTCTTGACACGGGGTAAACACGTGCAATAATTAATAATTCACTAAAATTTGTTAGTAATAATATAGTTAAATAGGGAACAAAATATTCAATAGAAAATAGAAGTATTATCGAATTATTTATTTCTAATAGAAAATAATATTCATTTACGAGAATATGCAAACTTTCTACAACAGGTGATGAAGGAGCTTGGTTAAGGTTTATCAAGTGGTTAATAGAATGCATCAAGACAATCAACTATACTATCCTTGTGAATAGAGAAACCACATAACCTTTCAATGCTGCTAAGGGTCTTAGACAAGGAGATCCCATTTCTCCTTTCCTATTTGCAATAGTGATGGTGTACTTGAGCAGATCCCCGCATGAGCTTAAAGAGGAACCTACATTCCAGTATCACCCCAGATGTAGGAAACTGGACATAACTCATATGAGTTTTGATGATGACCTCTTGTTATTTGCTAAAGGTAATCTATCCTCAGTGGTCACATTATACAAATACTTTTCTCAGTTCTCTGCAGCATTAGGTTTGCAGGCTAATCTGGGCAAAAGTTTAGTGTATTTTGGTGGGGTAACACAAGATGTGTAGGTGCAGATATTAGCTCACCTGGGGTTTGAAAAAGGATCATTGACTTTCAAATACCAAGGCATTCCTTTATCAACAAAGAAATTAGCTCTCATACAATGGCAACCTTTGATTGAGAAGATCACAACCAAGATCTTTTCTTGGACTGCTAAAAACCTGTCCTATGTTGGTCGTATGCAGTTGGTTCAATCTGTTATTTTTAGTATTCAGGCTTACTGGGCTCAATTGTTCAGCTTACCTGCTAAGGTATTGAAAATGATAGAGGCACTCTGTAGGAGATACATTTGGTCTGGATCTAACACAATAACCAGGGAGGCTTTAGTAGCATGGGAAAAGATTTGTACTCTTAAGTCAACTGGTGGACTTAATCTCATAAACCTTCCTCTGTGGAACAAAGTAGCAATTGCCAAAACGTGTCAGGACTTAGCACACAAATAGGACAAGCTATGGATAATGTGGATCAATGCATACTATATAAAACCGCAGTAGCTACAACATATGCCATTGCCACGACAAACAAGTTGGATAGTGAGAAGAACAACTGGATCAAGAGTAACCATGCTTCAGAAACAGAACTTAAATGATCACAGCAAAAGCATTATCAGACAAATATACCTACATCTGTTAGGAGACTTACCAAGAGTTAGATGGAAATTCCTAGTCCTTCACAACTCTGCAAGACCAAAGGCAGTCTTCTATTGCTCCATGGAAGACTACCTATTAAATATAAGCTAGCCAACTAGGGTTTAAATGTCACCCCTCAATGTGCTATATGTCAAGGTTAAGATGAATTAAGGGAGCACCTATTTGTTATATATAATATAATTGTGGAATGAAGCCATGAAGTGGACTCAAAGTGTACAAATGATCACCTAATGGTGGGACCAACACCTCTAGTAGATCATTAAGCAAGGAAAAGGGAAGTCCAATAAGGCTAGCATCTTCAGAATGATATATGCTAAGACCTGATATGGAATTTGGATAGAAAGATACACACATATATTTGATCAAAGGTATCGAGGCATTGATGTTCTTGCAAGGGAGATAGCATATATTTGCAGTGTTAGAGTAGCTACTCGAGCTAAGAGTTATATACAACAATTTTATCTAGGAACATAGTGATTCATTAGTGATATATGTAAATAGGTATGCTATGTTTGCTTTTAAACTTTAAGATAATCAACTGAGTTAGCTTGACTATGGATTTTTACATTTCTTTTTTGGTGATTAATACAAAAGAAAGTTAATTACAGAAAAAAAAATATGCAAATTTGCTCACTATAGATAATGCCTGATGTGTGGCTAGAATTCATGGTTTAGCACATCATATGCCTTGAGTTTTACATGCTTAATATTAAATTACACTTTGTTTGAGTGTAATGGAGTCTATTTTATATGTAGGTGCATCGAAAATGAAAGTAGAGCTAAAGGAATGCTTAAACATCGAAAGTGCGCTCGAGAACAGTGAAACGGAGAAGCCGGACAAAATACAGCTCGACCAGGCTTTAGCCTGGCTAGGCCAGGTCCAGTAGAGTTTTGAAGATTTTATTTGTTTTTCGGTTTGACTAGGATTTGACCTACACGTTCAGGTCTGTCCTAAACATATAAATAGACCTAAAAACGACAACTTTGGGAGTTTTTTAGACAGACCGAGAGGAGGTCGAGGTCGGACATAATTCTAGACCTAGGGAGAGCACGGAGCCGTCGTGGAGACCAGATATTCGACCTAAGGAGGCAAGAATACAATAGGAGCAAGGCGGAGAATTCTTCTACGAGATTTTCACTTCCTTCTTCCTATTCCATTATTGGTTATGAATTCTAGTATTGTAGTTTTGCATACTATTATGAATAGCTAATTTGTTATCTAGGGTTTTGATGCAACCTCTTGAAGGATGACTTTCCTTTTACGTTAATATAGATTTGCTGTAGCTTTTCTCTATTTGTTCAACTACGTTTATATTGTGGTTGGTTGAAGAGCTCTCAGTTGACTGTGCATATTTAGTCTGTATTACTCGGGAGAGAATGCATGTTTAGGTAGTTATTGAACAACATCACTCCTAATGTATATGAGGGATCAATACAGAGGGTTTAAAGGTGGAATTAGGGATAACGAAACCTTGGGTGCGATCCGAGTCAGCCGTAATGCCAGCTAGTGTAATTCGGGAGAATATGTCTAGTAAATTATGGTAATTACTCGGGAGAGAGTTACGACAGTCAGAGCGCTCATGATCGGTAGACAATACTTAAGCGAATTTATAGAAAACGTAGCGGGAAGGATTTCGACAATTGGAAAAATCATAACTCTAGACCTCCTTAATCTTGTCTCTAACCCTTAATATCTTTAGTTGTTAATTTACTATTTTAATTTGTTAGTTAATTAGTTAAACACAAGAATTTTAATATGTATAAGTTATGAATTGTTCAAAGTTGTCTTCTTGGTGATTGTGAAATTGTAGCTAAATGGGATTCGACTATCCTTTTTTAACCGGATCATATTTGCAGTGACCGCTTATCCTTTTTAGGGCTAGAGTTGGGCGTCATCAATGCCAAAAAAAAAAGTACGATTATTCTTGACAGTGAGAAGGTGACGAAAATTTTGATGGGTTGAGAATTTACTTTTAAGAAATAAAGTATTTTATGGGTATAATAATAAAAGTTTTGGTCAAAGTACACAGTAAAATCATAACTTGCCGATAACCAACTTATGACTTTTAGGTTATTTTTAATTTGTAATTACTTGACCCATAAACACTTTTAATTTTAACAAGCACTTGGATAAGACAAAAAGTATTTAAAAATTGATTTGATAACTTATAAGGTTAGACTAACAACCTCATGCTCAAAAGAAGAAAAAAAAAGTGAAGCTCAATTGCCACGAAGTAGAAGAAGTGTTAGAGTAGGCATAATCCAAAATGGATAACAAAGAGTCAAACATAATCCAAAATGGTTTAAAGATTAGCGGAATAAAGACAATGCTCACAAACAAATCAGACAAAATGAGTAAACCTTCTTCATATATAGCTGTTCACATTCAACTGTTTTCTCCTTCTAGGCGTTACGTTTCTTCTCTTTTTTCAGGTTAACATTTTACCTTGTTTTTTTCAGTGAATTGAGTGATGAATTTTTGTGGGGGTTTTCAGGTTTTTGATAATGCTTCTTAATTTTTACTTTTATCGGTTTCTATCTGAATCTCTTTTTTTTTGAGTTCTTTAAGTCTTGATTAAGTTTATGCATCAAAAACCGCAAATATGGGAATGTGTCCTTATTTGGATGATAAAATTTGGGTGTTCCTCTGAATTTTTTTAATCCTGGCTGTGTTAAACTTAATGGAGCTTCTGTTTAGGCATTTTAGAAAATATTTTGAGTGCTCAAGAAAACATTTTTCACGAATGAAAATGCATCATGCATGTGCTAAAGTCTGATGGAAACCCAAAGTTGATATAAATTGAGCAATTTTTAGTAACAGAGATATCCCGAGGGACAGTGGCACAAGGTTAAAAAATATGGGCCCGCTCCTCTATCCTTCTCTACTTAAATACCAAGTTGTTGTCTATGTCAAGGTTCGAATCGTCATGTTGCATCCTATGGGAAATGATAGAATGAAATAACTTTGATTCATTATTGATTGTTTTCTTGATTGTTGGATTTGAATTTAGCTTTACCTATTCCATTGTTTAATGTGTGCCTATATGTCTCATTAAATCTGAGGCTTATAACAACAACAACAACAACAACAACCCAGTATAATCCCACTTAGTCACGCAGACCTTACCCCTATCCTGGGGTAGAGAGGCTCCACAAGGCTATTCATTACTGAAAATTCATTCATCTACCAAACTGTACAAATTTCATGCATTGCGCTGTTGTTTGGAGTTTGTACTTCCGTATGTGTGCTTTAACCATACATACCTTGCACTGTTGCACATAAGTTTATTTAGGGTTGCTGCATAAGCTGTAAGATCTGTAATATCTATTCATCTTCCTTTATTTGTTAGTGTTTCATTAGTGGTAATCTTTTCGCCTTGTCCCTAATTAATTTCTCTGGCGGTTATAATTTGTGAGTCATTAGGATGTGTGCAGTGTAAGTTGACATTAGAATTCTTAACAAGCTCTAAAGTAATGATAGATTTCCATGTAATGGTAAGAACTAAAAGTTAATGGAACTCGATCTTGAATAAATGTTACTTTCCATCTGTATGGTTAAGACCAGTTGCCCGTTAACTGTTTCATCTTCATTGTAAATTTCTGCTCTCATATCGATGTTGAGGATGGATCTGGGATCGACGCCCCACAGAGAACCCAACCTTTTCAAGTAGGGCCTGAAAGAAATAAATCAAACCAATTTTCAGACAAAGAAGATAAAAAAAGAAAAGTATAGTGGCTAGGAAAGCTCCGGAGATTCTATGGGAAATTGAAAACGTCGAAGTAAGTTGTGGCTTATAAATAGGAAGATGAGGAGATAAGGGGCGAAGGATATTCATGATATTCGGAAAGATTTATGTTCATTCGCTCTGCTCGCAGAGCGGTATACCGAAAAAAAGAAGCGATTGTCAACTGGTAGTCCCCATTATCTTGATCTGCATGTTTAACGCATAAACAACAATCGAGAAACAGTAAAGCTTATAAGTTGACCTGCTTCAGGTGTTGAAAGGAAATGACTCACACTGGTGAAACTTCTGAGGCCCATGGAGCTGAAGGCAATGATACAACGATTGAGATAAAAGTAAAAACTATGAATTCTCAAACCCACAATTTGCGCATTGGCAATCAGGTACTTACTTGTTTATTGATATTAACTTCCGAACTGTTACGTTGTTACCTATTTCATTAAGTAAAAGAAATTTGTGCGATAAATTAATTGTGCACGTTTAACACTAAACCATCCGGTGTTTGCTTGCACAACACAACCACATGTATAGTTTATGCATGCATCCTCACTTTTTTATTCACTAAAATGGTTCTCGGTTATGTGCTGATCTCCATTTGCGATTTCATGCAGATGAAGGTATGGAACTTGAAAGAACAGGTGTCTCTTTTGATAGGGATGCCAATTGAACAACAGCGTCTAATCTATTGTGGAAAAGTCTTACAGGATGATGACCCCCTTTCTTCATACAGTATCCTTTTTATTCACTTTATATATGATCATCTTTAGTATACTATAACTAAAACGCATTACTACCGCAGTAGTTTCTCAAAGTAGCACTTTTCTTTAAACATCAAGTGGCAGTTTCCTTATGATTTGATGCATTTACGTGTAGGAGCTTTAGGCTATGTCTCTTTGCTCTTATTATTTCTTTCCCCTTCTGAGACTTAATGCTAATTAGATATTCAAAATGGTGATACTTTGCATCTGGTTTGCACCGTCCAGAGCATGCCACCCTTTGGTAATTCTCCCTGTTGCCTAGGTTTAATGAGCTTTCTTTAATACGACATTGGTTGAGAAGTTGTGTAGACAATCTCCTCCTAAATATCCATTAGAAATTGTTTACTAATTATTCTTTAGTTTCTTTTTGTATCGTAAGTGAAGTAGAAAATTTCAAAACCATTTAATAAGCTATGGGTAGTTTTCTGTCATTTCTAAGTTCTAAGATAGACGTGTCACCAGCTACTCCTTCTGTTTACTGGTCATGTGATTTTGGTACTTTGTCTTAATGCATTTTGTCCTTCGGCTCATTATCAGTTCTCTGTATTCTAGCTGAAGAAATTTATACTTCGTGTCTTTACATTTCTATTCAGTTAACTCAATAATGCCCATTTTGAGCTAGCTGTTACTTACTCCTGCCTGTTCTATTTGCTCTACCTCAGGTGCTACTGATAGGATTTCTCCCAATACTCAACAGGTAATTTCATTTGCATATTATCATTTTGATCATCCTTATAGTTCTTATATCTCAACATGCTTTATGTGTGCATACATCCTCTGCAAAAAGCGTAATATTGAGGGGGTTGTCGCTGGCGTTCAAAGTATTATAGTATTTTCTTGGGATTTGTAATTTAGGTTGTACAGAAGTACGGTATAATATAGTCTGGTTGTTGCAGGAAATCCGTAACTCTATAGAAACTTTGTCACGATATCTCAACCGAATGAGACGAGGATTTATAATAAACGGTCAGTACTTCTCTTCCTCTTTTATGTTTTCCTGTCACTTTAGAGGTATGTGGATAAGTCATTTTCTATGATCAGGAACAGAAAACAATACGAATGAGGTACTCGGAAGTGCATCCAATACTTTCACTCCTTCACAAGGAATTGCAGTAGTAGAACAATTAGCAAGACTGCTGTCGTCCACTAGGGATATGCTTATTAACCAAACTGCACAGCGCTTTCTTGTAAGTGCTTGCTCCTGCTTATGTTTTATTAAGTGCTCTCCAATTCCTTCAAATGTTCTAAGATCAGCCGAACATTTTTGACTGGTTGGATTTTCTGTTGGCATAGGAATTGGAAAGGGATCTGCGGCAAAATCTGAACGTGCGTGATCCGAGGGTGCGCCAGGGAATCCAGTTAAATGCACAGACAACAGTCGGAACAATGTTTAACAATCTAGGCACATATTTTCTTGAACTTGGCCGCACAGTGATGGGGGTCCGAATGGGTGACAATGGGGTATTATACTTTGCTCTCTACTAAATGGATTATTTTTTCTCTTAATAACATGATCATGTCTGTTATCGTGTTCAGAGTACTGCCGTAGTTAATGCTGGCCCTGCAGTCTATACCGACTCGGGTCCACTGTCCATCCAGGTAGCCTCGCCATTGTTCCTGTACTAAAACCAAATCTATTCCTGTACTAAAACCAAATCTATATCTGACAATTAAACTTTGTAAATCCAACGTTCTGTCTGTCAACAGGAAGAACTTTATTCTGTGCTGCTCTCAACAATACACAGCCTGATCAACTCTGGTTTAGTAAATGATAATGGTACGCGGCTGCACCAAATGCAAGTTGGTACACAAATGATAGGAGGTTCGTTATGTAGGTAGTTCATAAGATTTGACATTATTTATGTATGCTATTTAGCTGGCAAATGAGCAAGGTAAGATGAACGCTTAGTTTTATGTGCACCATAAATAGAAATGAAATAATATAATCCCTTTGTGAATTATTACTTGCTAGCTTCCAATGGAAATATTTGTTTCCTTACCAAAATAATAAAACTGATTAATTGGCCCTTTCATTTTACGATGTATAAATTAGTGAAATTATATCTACGTGAAATTGAAACAGATGCAACAAAATTTCAGCACATGCAACTATGTCACAGTTCCAAGTCGGTGTCGGCTATATGAATCATCTCTGCCCATTATAATACAAAATTACAGAGAAGGTTTCAGCACATATAATGTAAAGAAAGTGCCAGTGGCTGTAAGCCTGTAAATAGGTTAAGGTTAAGTTGGATTTACTAACTATAAAAACGGATAAAAGCATCAAGATTTTGTTGAGCCTGAACTTGGTTTTAAAAGTTTTCTCGAAGATGATTCTCTGATCTTTAATTGTTAATCAGGAGGACAAGCACCAAACGTGTTACGAATTAGATACACCAGATACTTTCTTAGACCCATAGTTGCCACAGCTGATCAAACTGAAGCTCAGGTGCCACCAGGAAGTGGCGTACCAACGGAAGTTAGCCAACTTTTGAGAAGTATGTTCCTCAGTGGTGAAGTTCAAGCTGCTACACCTGCAGGTGCAGCTGTTGATGCCATAGTTGACAACGTCGTTGACAACACAGGGATATTAGGTGTATCTTCTCGACCATCAATTATAGAACCTAGACGTGCTAATGAATCAGCTGGTGAAGTAAGTGTATTTTACACCGTTAATGTTAAATACTACAATCTTATGGATAATTCTATTCGTTTTGGATTTTGACAACCATCGTTTTCTCTATACTCAGCTTTTATCATAAGCATCGATATGTTTGTGCAGCCTGCTAATGAAGATGTTGGGACCTCTCATCGACGAACAGCTGATTTTGCTGAAAGCTCATCACATGCGAAACGACAAAGGGTATTATTTAAAGCTTTCTTCCTTTCCATTATGCTGACAGTTTGAATTCTTTCATCCTCTCTACATAACACCTCTTACTGTTGCTCACATCGAACCTTATAATTTAAGGAAGAAGAAAACAAGGTAACATGAGAAAGTGGCATAATTTCAAACTGTCTCAACTTCAAACAAAATAATAGTACAAGTTTCAGCCTGACTAACTCCTAGTTAAATCCATTAACCAGTGACGGAGCCAGAAATTCTGGTAAGGGGATTCACAAAAATGTAAGAATGACATACTTGGGATTTTAACTACTATATAACTAATTTTTGAACCCTTTATCACTACGTTAGAAGTTTCTCTTATGTCGAGGGATTATACCGTCAAACAGTGGCGAAGCCAAAATTTTCCCAAGGGTGTTCAAACTTGAAAGAATTGAAAAAGAATCTCCAACAAAGAGTGTTCAATATATGTTATATGCCTTTATAACATAATATTTAACCTATATACATAGTGTAATTTTCAAGTAAGGATGGTCAGTTGACCTCCCTTAGAATGGTGTAGCTTCGCCCATGCCTTCAAACCTCTCTATAACAGCATCCCCATATAACAGTTATTTGCTATAAAAACCAAGTTTTTCTCGGAACTGATTTTTATATTATGTTATAATATATGTCCTCTATAACAGCACGTCAGTATAACAGCCAAAAAATATCGGAACAAACGAGGCTTTTATAGAGAGTTTTTGACTGTATATACAACAAATTATTTTTAACCTACATAGGAATGCTGTATCTTTTAACTTGAATATTCCCTTAGTTTTCCCATGCAAATGTATATATTCAAGAATCTGTTAAACAATCAATTAGGTTCCAATACTTCAGAGGATATATGGAGTAGTTAGAGATTCATTTGAATGCAGCATCGTGTTAATTTTTTATTATGGTAGGTGCTGAACATGCTTATTGATTTAGTATATCTTCCTGATAAAAAGTTTTTGGTTGCTATTTTTGACACAGATGGAGTGATGCCTTTGTTGTGGGAGCCTATTTTGTTGTAGTACATCATGTGTTTGGGGTATAATCAGCTGGCGACAACATGTTCCCAATTACTAATAGATTGTTAAATCAGTCTTCTCTGTGGAACTTTGTAGTTATTTTCTTGTCTGTTTTGCGACGATCTTAAAAACTTATGACAAAGGATTTTAAGCTTTTTGCTCATTGGTGCTGTTTTTTCATGATATATGCTGTTACATACATTGCCTTGAGATTATATAGTAGGAATGCCAAATGTGAATTTGCAAGTATTTTTTCTTCGTGTTGCCATACTCAAATTATCCAAGCCATTAATGTGGTCATCAAACTAGGTCATAATTTAGGCAGGTCCGGGATTTTGAGTTTGTGGATTCTGTATTCTAGAAAAGAAGGCTTACTGAATTTATATATATCAAGTTTATTTTTAACACAAGTACAAAAGATTAAAATCACCAACAGATTCGGTCGGAAATTATTTTCCGTCCGACCAATTTCGATCGAAAAGTAGTTAGAAATACGTGATTTTCGATCGAATACCGACCATTTTGGCCGTCAGAAATCTGCCATTTTCTAGTAGTGCATGTAAGTTAGTGCGTTAGATATGGTATGTTCACTTTGTTGAAGTTTGGCAAAGTCCCACGTCGGTGGGTTCTTGATTTGGTTTGGGAATTTTTTCCTATAAAAGGAGGCCTAATGTTTAGGATTTAAACACACCTCTCATTTGCCTTCTTATCTTCTTAAGGCATTTGTATCTTTTCTCTTTAATATTATTTCACTTGTATTTTTGGAGTAAAATAAAATATTGGTTGTGTCCGAGGAGTAGGCAAAATTAGCTGAACCTCGTAAATTCTGGTGTTTCTTTTATTGTTGTTTTATTGTCTTATTTATTATTTGGTGGCTGCCATAATTTTTGGTATAGTAGTTGTGACTCATTCACACTATATACATTTGGCTTCCGCAACAATTGGTATCAGAGCCAAGGTACTGTCTAAGTATGCTCTGTGGTTGCAGCATAGTCTGATCTTCCACATCAGAAAAGATTTATCTTGGTAACTGAGTCAAGGTTCTGTCTGAGTATGCTCTGTGGTTGCAGCTTAGTCTGATCTTCCACACCAGAAAGGAAATAATCTTGATTTGTGTCGTCAGCTATTAAATAATATTTGTGTCAAAGATGGGAGACAATAAACAAGAAGAATCTACATCAAGTGTCAACAATACGTCATCATTGGCATCTTCGCCTATGACAAGAATTGTGTCAAATGCGAAATTTGCGGTAGAAATATTTGACGGGTCAGGACATTTTGGGATGTGGCAAGGCGAGGTTCTAGATGTCCTTTTTCAACAAGGGCTAGATCTTGCTAATAAAGAAAAGAGACCAGATGTTATTTGAGAAGAAGATTGGAGAATTATCAACCGTGTTGCTTGCGGTACCATTTGATCCTATCTTGCTAGAGAGCAGAAATACATGTACCGCTATCGTGGTAGCACAGTTATTGGAACAACGACAGTTACGTCCAGTGACGAAAAAGAGGCAGAAGCAACCAGGCTATGACACATGCGCTTGGGACATGCTGGAGGAAAATCCTTGAAAACTCTATCAGATCAAGGATTGTTAAAGGGAGTAAAGGCTTGCAATTTAGATTTTTGCGAGCATTGTGTCAAAGGAAAACAAACAAGGGTTAAATTTGGTACAGCAATCCATAATACTAAAGGCATTTTGGATTATGTACACTCTGATGTTTGGGGTCCTTCCAAAACACCTTCATTGGGTGAGAAGCACTATTTTATAACATTTGTTGATGATTTTTTCCGAAGAATATGGGTGTATAAAATAAAGAGCAAACATGAAGTGTTGGGAATTTTTCTCAAATGGAAGATGATGGTGAAAAATCCAGGCAGGAGGATCAAGTGTATTCGCACATATAATGGCGGTGAATACAAAAATGATCATTCAATAAGGTCTGTGAAAATAATGGCATCATTCGACACTTCACTGTCAGACATACACCACAACTGAATGGAGTGGCAGAACGTATGAACCGGACCTTGCTCGAGAAGGTACGGTGTATGTTGTCTAATGCTGGCTTGGGCAAAGAATTTTGGGCTGAGGCAATTACATATGCATGCCGCCTCATTAATCGTCTACCATCTGCTGCTATTGATGGCAGGACACCATTTGAAAAATGGTATGGAAAGCCTGATGTAGATTATGACTCTTTGCACGTGTTTTGATCAACTGTATACTATCATGTAAAAGAGTCAAAATTGGATCCAAGGGCAAAGAAGGCTATTTTTATGGGGATTACTTCTGGAGTCAAAGGATATCGTTTATGGTGTCCTATGACAAAGAAAGTAATATTCAGCAGGGATGTTACCTTCGATGAATCTGCTATGGTAAACAAGGTAACAAATGAAGATACAAAACAAGATGATGGTGCTTCTAAGCAGGTGGAGTTTGAGGGAAAATATTTTTCCTACACAAGAAGCAGAGGCGGAAACAAATGAAGATTATCCTCTGGAAGGAGAGCCAGTAGAGGAGATTCCAACTCAGGAACCTCAACAACAACTTGAATCAATAGCAACCAGCAGGCCAAAAAGGACAATAACGAAACTTGTTCGTCTCATAGAGACGGTTGCTTGTGCAACCTCAATTGTAGCTGATGATGTTTCTACCACTTATAAAGATGCAGTCGAAAGTTCAGAAGAAGATAAGTGGAGGATTGCCATGAATGATAAAATACAGTCCCTTCATCAGAATCATACATGGAGATTGGCCAGTCTCCCGAAGGGAAAGAAAACAATTAGGTGCAAATGGGTATTTTCAAAGAAGGAAGTATTTCCTTACCAAAAAGATGTTCGCTACAAAGCAAGATTGGTGGCCAAAGGATATTCTCAAAAGTAGGGAATTGATTACAATGAAGTGTTTTCTCCAGTTGTAAAACATTTCTCCATTAGAATTATGTTGGCTTTGGTAGCACAATTGGATTTGGAACTAGTTTAGATGGATGTAAAAACTACGTTTTTACATTGAAACTTGGAGGAGGAAATCTATATGACTCAGCCAGANGGTACAAAAGAAGCAAATACGATCATTGTGTGTATTTGCGCAAGCTTAAAGATGGTTCCTTTATATATCTTCTCCTTTATGTTGATGATATGTTGATAGCTTCCAAGAATTCGGAAGAAATTAATAAGTTAAAGATTCAACTGAAGAAGGAGTTCGAGATGAAGGATTTGGGTGAGGCAAAGAAAATTCTTAGCATGGAGATAATAAGAGATAGACGTTCAAAGAAACTCTGTTTATCTCAGAAAGAATATTTGAAGAGAGTACTACAACGTTTTGGCATACATGACAAGACTAAGCCAGTTAGTACTCCACTTGCTCCCCATAAGCTAAGTACTACTATGTCGCCATTGGATGAAGCTGAATGAGATTATATGTCAAAGGTACCATACGCAAATGCTGTTGGTAGTTTGATGTATGCAATGGTCTGTACGAGACCTGACATTTCACAAGCTGTTGGAGTTATTAGAAGATATATGCATAATCCAGGAAATGAGCATTGGCAAGCTGTGAAGTGGATTCTACGGTATATTCATAATACTGTAGATGTCGGGTTAGTTTTTTAGCAGGAATGCAATCAGTCTGTAGTTGGATATTGTGACTCAGATTTTGCGGGTGATATGGACAAACGAAGATCAACTACTGGCTATGTGTTTACTTTTGCGAAAGCACTAGTTAGTTGGAAGTCTACGTTACAGTCAACAGTTGTTTTGTCTACAATAGAGGCAGAGTATATGGCTATTACAGAGGCTGTGAAGGAGGCAATTTGGCTTCAAAGATTGCTAAAGAAGCTTGGTATTGAACAAAAAGATATCACAATTTTTTGTGATAGTCAAAGTGCTATTCAATTAGCGAAGAACCAAGTTTATCATGCAAGGACGAAGCACATTGATGTTCGGTATCATTTTGTACGAGAAATCATAGAAGAAGGTGGAGTCACGGTGAAGAAAATTCATACCACAGAGAATCCTGCTGATATGCTGACAAAAGTGGTGACTGCGGTCAAGTTTCAACATTGTTTGGATTTGACCAACATTGTTCAACACTGAAGATTGAAGATGAAGACACAACCAAAATTTATTATAGAGAGAAAATTGAAGATGTGGAATTTTGCCAAGGTGGAGATTTGTTGATGTTTGGCAAAGTCCCACGTCGGTGGGTTCTTGATTTGGTTTGGGAATTTTTCCCTATAAAAGAAGGCCTAATGTTTAGGATTTAAACACACCTCTCATTTGCCTTCTTATCTTCTTAAGGCATTTGTATCTTTTCTCTTTAGTATTATTTCACTTGTATTTTTGGAGTGGAATAAAATATTGGTTATGTCCGAGGAGTAGGCAAAATTAGCCGAACCTCGTAAATTCTGGTGTTTCTTTTATTGTTGTTTTATTGTCTTATTTATTATTTGGTGGCTGCCATAATTTTTGGTATAGTAGTTGTAACTCATTCACACTATATACATTTGGCTTCCGCAACACACTCAGGTTAACTAGTTGAAACTTCAATTGTTTCTTTTTAAAGTGGGACTTAATTATATTCATTCTACTCAATGGTAAAAAAAAGCAAAAGCATCTTATACCATATTCATGGGCGGTCTTACGAATTTTGTGGTCTAAAGTGAATATTTATGAAGGGTCTTAACTTTTTTAATTTTTATTTATTTATTAAAGTCTATTTTTCTAGACTTTTTTAGATGCAAAGTTATTACTCCATCCGTTTCAAATTAGATGAAGTATTTCCTTTTTAGTCTGTTCTAAAATAAATGACATGTTTCAAAATTTGGAAATAATTTAACGTTAAACTCTTCATTTTACCCATTTACCCTTAATAAGAAGTATTTATAACCACACAAATGTAATGGCTTCGCAAAGTTTTTTACCCATTAAACTTTTAAACCCTTAAGTTTCAAAAGTCTCTTCTTTTTTCTTAATTTCGGGCCGAGTCAAACTAACTCATCTAAGAATAAGTTTTTTTCAACTAACAATATAGCTAATCCATTGAACCTATCTCGAGACATTATTGATACAACGAGTAAAGTTCAACAACTTTAGTAGTATAATTTTTTTTTTTCACTTATACAATCAGTAAAGTTCACTGAATTAACTGATCGATACAAAATAGAGTAGTGGCAGATAGTGCAGAATCCAAAATAGATTACAGAGAGTCTAAGTGGAGCCTTCATTCAGTTTGTATAAATAAAGACAATGCTCAACAAAACCAATATTACAAAAAGGTGAGTTCACATTCAACCATTCTATCTCTATAGAAGTTACATTTCTAACTAAAGAAGAACAAGATTCTTCTATGTTTTTTTTTCAGGTTAAAAACCCATTGATCTTAATTGTTTTTTTAGTGATATGAGTGATGAATTTTTGTGGGTTTTCTCTGAAAATCGTTCAGGTTTTGTTATAGCATCTGATTTATACTATTCTTGATTTCTTTTGCTGTTTTTAAGTCTTGATTTCTACCATTCATCAATTCAAAAATTTTGTTTTTGAGTTAGAGACTAGATGGTACATTCTGTTTTGTTTATCAAAGTATCTATATATAGGATTCTAGGAATGTCTTCAATTAATTTCTTTAATCTGGATTTTGTGAAGCTTTGGCTAGGAAATTACAAAGCTTTTCCTTACTGCTTCAAGAACATGCATTTTGATGCCTAGTAGGGAGCGCTTCCCCTTAAAAGGGCACGCGGCACAAATCTAGATTAGTCGGTTCAATGGGTTCGGATACCATATAGTTAAAAAAAAAAATGCATCACGTGTGTACGAACCTCAGTCTGTTCTTTTTGTTTTTTACTAAATGTTACTGAATTTTTTACTAAATGATAGCCTATACTTTTTAAATTAACTCTATATGAGCTTCGTGACATAATTATTGAGCCTCACTTGATTTGCTTCTTCAATTAATTCAAGTTGTCAAGTTAATAGCTGGCCCGCCAAGAGGAGACAGTGATTTTTGCTCGTGACTTCTCTTACAATGAAAGACAGTGATTGGATTTTGGTAAGTTTGATTCTTTCTAAATCTAATTTTGTCATTCAATTTCTTTCCTTTTTATTCATTTGTGCTTTCACACACACACACACACACATGACAAGTTAGATCATCACTAATTAATTTTGTAAGACTAGTAATATGATCAGAAGATGTTTTATTTGAAATCATTTTTCTCGGTTCATCATAATAATTTTTTTCCAACTTTGAACCCAATAGTACTATAACGGGAAGATTTTACTCTCTGCCGGAATGAATTCTCAAATTTGGATATATAATTCGTTGAACTTACTTTTTGTATAATTCTACAGTATATGTTCGGTTTGAAAGGGAAAGAACATGATCGTAAGAAGAAGATAAAGAATCAAAGATCTGATGTTGAAAATGAAGGCAAATCCGGAAAGGATCAAGATGGCTCTCTTGAGAAGACAACACTTGACAAACAACAGCCATAGGACCTCAATGGTAATCAATTAGGAATTCTACATCTTACACACTTATACTAATTATTTTGTTTTTCTTTTTTATGGGGTGTGTTACTCAATAGGAGGGAGAGAAAGATATAAGAGATTGGGGCATATCCAACGGTGGATGTAGTGCATAAATTACATACTTCGGCTAAAACACTATATATGTGTTCAAAGTTCACTAAATAAGTACAAATAACAAATTCCGAGCCCACACCAAACTCAAACCCTTGAAATTCTGAATCCGCTTTTTGGTGTATCCTAAACTTGATGAAATTAGCATGTATAGAGTATACCTTTGCCTATTAAACATATGTTCTTACAAATTTTGAGAACATAAATATATCATGTTCTCACAAATTTTGAGTACTTTCTAATTCCCCTGTGTTGAACTCCATGTAGAAGAAGCTGCTACACTTGGAGCAACTAAAGATATCACTGAGAATGCAGGGAAAGGTGTATCTTCTGGATCTAAAAATGCTCATGAATCAACTGATGAAATAACTGCAACTTTTCGCCATCTTTTGCTCTATACTTACATGACCTGTATAGACTTTGCATTCCGTGTCACCCTCTGCTTTAATTCTATGATTAAACGATGTGTGTGCAGCCTGCTAACGAAGATGTTGGGACCTCTTGTCAACTAAAAGATTGTGTGGTGGACCTCTTGTCAACTAAAAGATTGTGTGGAAAGTCCATCAGATGCAAAACGACAAAGGGTATTATTACAAAACTTAAAGTTTTCTTCCTTTCCTTTATGCTTGCAGTTGAGTTCTAAGCATGTTGCTTGTGCAGCTTGCCAATGAAGATGTTGAGACTTCTCCTAAACAAAATGATGTTGCACAAGCAAAACGGCAGAAGGTACTATTCAGGAACTTAACTTTCCCATTCAACTGTGCTGGCAATTGAGTTCTTTCATCCTCTCTACATAAAATTGTCTATCTAAAGAAGAATAAGACAATTTTGATAGTACAAGTTTTAGCCGAACTAACTCCTTAAATCCCTCAATATATGTTAGTTCTCATAGTTCTGTAAGAAGTACACTTGACTTGCATGGCAGTGCATCTGAGTGCTCAAATTTAGTTGTGGTCAAATTCGGTTGTTTAAAGTACAATCAAATAGGTTCTGCTACTATAGATACATTTGGCTGCAGCCTTCTCTTTACTTCTGATTATTGTACATGTTGAACATGCTTATTTAGCTTTTTTTTTTTCTGATAAACTTTTTTGGTTGCCTTTTATTTTTACACAGATGGAGTCGGGGGCGGATCTACCTTAGGCCAACCGGTGTCACGTGACACCGCTTGGTCGAAAATCTTTACTAATTATTTATATATAATTCAAATGAAAAAGCAGGAAAAACGGTAATATCAAATAAGTGACACCACTTGTCACAAAGAGGTCTTTAGCTTATTTGGTCAAAACTTAAAGATTTCTTAGCAGGGACTTAAGTTCGAACCTCTTTAGCCTCATTCTTTGTTTTTAATACTTTTGTACTACTTTACTAGCACAATACATTTTATATATTGAAGGATGCTTGTATGCTAAGGGTATTCAAAAAGAATTGGATTGCTACCAAAGGGATTCGAACCTACAATCTTCTATACATTATAAACACCCTTGACCACTAAACCAAGCGTTTGCCTTATGTTAAGGGTGTTCAACATATTATATCTATATGTAAAAACTAAAATTATCCCTACATAAACAATGTAATTTTTCGACGAAAGGTGTTCGGATGACCACCCTTGCGCCGCCCTAAATCCGCCCCTGGGTGACACCGCTTAAAAATTTTCTGCGTACGCCACTGGATGGAGTGATGCCTTTGTTGTGGGATATGAAGCTGGTGACAAGATGTTACTACCAACTACTATTTAGACAATTTCGTTTTTCTTCAGCTTTGAGAACTTCGTAGTTGGTTTCTTATATATGTTTTTATGACAATTTTTAATGGATATTTCCTTAAGAACTTGTGGTGGTGAATTTTTTTAAGATTTATGCTTAGTGGTGTTATATCTTTGAAAGAGAGGAGGAATGCCGGTTGTGAATGTAATATGTGCAACAAGTCTTCGATAAAGAAGAGAAAACAGACTTTGTAATTGGTTTCTCATCTGTTTTGATGGCAATCTTTTACTGCATCTTTCATTAAGAACTTGTGGTGGTGACGAAAGATTTTAAGTTTTCTGCTTATTGGTGTTATCTCGTCGTGGTTTTCTATTACATATGTTGGCTTTGAGATTATAAATATTGTACTTGCTTTGCAGACATACATTAGCGGCTCAACAAATTTAAATCCTAAATCCAAATTTGAATAAGATGCCTTTTTTTATTTTAATTATTATAGCATATAGAATATTTTTACAAGAAATGAAGTCTTTAATTTCACAACAAATAACTGATAGTAGTATTAAATATATTTTGGAGATGGTTAATTTAAGTTATGAAGATGTTAGTCATATGTTTGCAATACATTACCTTGAATCTTGTTGTAAAAAATATTAATGAATCATATAAAAATTTGAGTAGTTTAATTCAAAGTTCTAAAATATTTTTATTGTTAAAAGGTAGACAGTTTTTCTATGTTACTTAATAACATTTTGGCCAAATATATAACTGGACCCTTAAACTTGGCCTTTTTTGTCACTTGGACACTTAAACATAGAGTTGTTCCTGTCAGACCCTTCAACTAAACCACGTATGTGTCAATTAGACACTTTGTAGACCATCTAAGAAAAACTTTTATAAAAATTATTGGATATGTAATTAGCTGCACTTGTGTATTTGATAGCTTTTAAGGCTTTCTTCTTTGCTTATGAAATAGCTGCATTTGTGTATTTGACAGCTTTGATCTTTTGCTGAAGTACTATTTTTGTTAAAAGTTGTTAATGTCAAAATGCAACTTCTATCAACCACTTGTGCGTTCTAGTTTGTAAAGTTTTATTCCAGTAGCTTACATGTGCCGTGCTAAGAAAACAAACATGCAAAATGAGAATAGTCAAATTCATGTACACTATACTTTCTTTTAAAAAAAATTAAGAGAAAAAATGATGGGTTCACGAGAAGAAGAAGAAGATAAGTAGAATGTAAGGTAAAAGTTGGCTTTAATTGAAATAATACATTAGAATGCCATAATAATAATAATAATAATTTAAAAAAATAATCCTTAACCTTTTTCTCATTTTAATGCGCCTTTCCCTATGCCCTCAATTATGTCACTACAAAGTGTCTAATTGGCACGAATGTGGCTTAGTTAAAGGGCTTAATAGGAACAACTCTATGTTTAAGTGTCCAAGTGACAAAAAATACCAAGTTTAAGGGTCCAGTATTCCGCCTAACAATTTTGTGCTATACGAATTTCAATATTGTCTAAGCCAAAACAACATCAGAAAATCTATTCCTAAAATGTTTCGAGGTCCCAAAAAATTTTCGAGGCTAAAAAAAATGTTTTACTAGCCTCGCCTTTGATCCACCCATGCATGCATATCTGGTTTCCTATTTTGGCTGTAAATGTCCCCTTGGAGATGAAGGGAAAAAGTAGGGACTATAACAACCCCTCCTTTTTTTTCGTTAAAAAGAGAGCAGGAAATCCAAATGTATGTAATATTTGCAACAAGTGTTCAATTAGAGCCAAACTGAAAATTATTCAAGCCATTTAATGGAGTGTGCTATTTGTGACCTTTGCTATTTTCAAGACAACAGTTATAACAGGAAAACCTCCAAAAAGTGAAGCAAAAGACAAAAACTGGAACTTTGCTTTCTTAGTGTCAGAGAATGCAGCAGCCAGATGGATTATAGAGAGAAAATAGAGAGATTGCTTCTTCCTAGTTGTTCACACTCAAGCATTCTCTTTCTGGGCGTTACTCTTGTCAAATAAAAAAGGTTCTTGTTTTTGTCAGGTTAATTATACAGTGATTTTACAGTATTTTGTAGTCATTTGGGTGATGAACTTCTGGGGTTTTCGTACTACTTTATTCAGTTTTTCAAAAAAGCTTCTGAATTTGACTTGTTCTTTTTGAATTGTCATAGATTTTCTAGTCTTGATTTGGGATATTTAAGTCAATATTTTCTGTTGAGGACTTGAGGTGGGTACAAGTCGCTACAATTAGTTTCTTTGTCAAAAGAACCATATGTTGGGTGTGCAAACAAAGTCATACATTGGTAGTGAAAAAATTGGGAGTCTATAATATAATGTGTAGGAATCTCTTAAATGAGTGAGGTAGTTGGGGGAAAACCGTATGGGCTTGGTCCAATACGGACAATATCACACTATATTAAGAGTATCTGAGGGTAATTTTAGCCCATCAACGGGACGACTATGGCGATGGCAGAGTGACGGTGCAGGACTCGATTTCCTTACCATTACGAGAATAGAGACACATAGAAGAAGCTACTTGCAGGCTTCACTTGCCATAAATACTCTAACAATGTAGTGACACGCAATAAAACTCGAAAATTGACCCATGAATTATGGAACTTGGTTCAAGGGGGAGACCCGTGGATCGTGGCAGTGGGCCACGCGGAACTTAATAGAGTGACAGTGCGAGGCTTAGTTTTCTTACCCTTACGATCTTAGAGATGCACAGAAGAAGCTAGTTGCGGGCTTCGCTTATCATAAATACTCTAACAATGTAAGTTGCATATAGTGAATCTCGAAAATTGACCCATAGATCGTGGTAATCTGGGCCACATAGACCTTGGTTCAAGTGGAGGCTCGTGGATCGTGGTAGTGGGCCGTGTGGAACTTAGTTCGAGGCGGAGATATTGTTAGGGATGCTGAAAAGATTGGGAGTTTACATAAAAGGTGTAGAAATTCTCTTAATAGAGTGAAGCTAGCTTTTTAAAAAGATTATACAAACTTGATCCAAAGCAGATAATATCATAGATGATTTTGCGGATTGTTCTAGCCCAACACCTTGTATGGGAGTGTCCTCGTTTTGGACAAATTGGATGACAAAGTCTCGTGGGATAGCTGTCTCGGATCTTGAATGTGGAATCTCAGAAGTTTAATTGATATAAGGGCTTTTCCTTTACGCGTTTTACTTCTCTAAGAAACTACATGCTTTTTCTATCAAGAACACAAACACTAAGGGTGTGTTTGGTATCAAGGAAAATATTTTTCAAAAAATATATTTTAATTTTTCCATTTTTGATTGGCTTAAATTTTTTGAAAAATATTTTCCTTATCAACTCATTTTCCTTATCAAGAAAAGAAAAAATATTTTCCAAAACTTCTTCTCAACCTTCCCCACCCTCACCAATCCACCTCACTCCCTCTCCAAAAAAGATTTTTTTTTTTAAATTTTAATTTTTCCGTTACCACCCACCCTACTAACCCTCCACCCCTCCCCCAACCCCATAAAAAAAATGTTTTTTTTACCTTACTTTTTTTTTTTGCAATTCCAAATTTCTGTTATTTCATTTTTCTGCACCACCCACCCAATCTCCCCT
>MU688829.1:107039-238292 GCA_026770625.1 Nicotiana glauca | reverse complement strand
CCCCCGCCCAAAAAAAAACTTTTTAAAAATATTTTTCAATTTTAATTTTTTTATTTATCGGTTTAAAGGTTCAAAATTTTACAAATTCCAAAATTATGAGTTCGGAAGTTTATGTGTTTGGAAGTTTACGAGTTTAGAAATTATAAAGTTTACAGGTTCAAAATTCTGCGGTTTTGAAAGTTTAGCGGTTCGAAAGTTTATGAAATTTGTCGATTCGGAAGATTGTTGGTTTGAAAGTTTATGGCTTCATGTTTATTATATCTAAATTATTTATGAATATTCTTGAGAAGTCATTTTCCGTAATTTGCGTACCAAACATCGAAAAATGAATAAGATTATTACTTGTTTTCCAAGAAAATATTTTCTTGAAAACATTTGCCATGAAAACATTTTCAGTTATACCAAACACACCCTAAAATCGGTCTGTTCTTTCTTTGCATGTTGCAGGAAACAAAGTTGATATTAATTAAGTACTTTTCTATTGATAGAATCAAATTTTTTATCCATGGGAACTCAGTGAGATTTAATGAAGTCTTCTCTTTGCTTCCTAAGGTTGTCATCGGTTACATGTTTCTATTTGCTAACAAAAGATAAAGCTATATTATAAAGTGCATGTTTGATTATTACTCTCCATAAACAAGTGCGCCTGTGTATAACTGGTTCTTGTATACGTTCTCGTCAACTCATGCTGTAAAAGGATTCAGTACATAAGATGAAAAAAGCAAAAGCTGCATTGTGAAGCTAATAGCATAATTTTGGTTCATGGTTCATTTCACACAGTAAAATCTGGTTTACGTGTGTTTTGCATGCCTCTTTCTAACTGTATAGTACCTGTATACTATTTGCTAGCAACTAATGCTTCCTTTTCCATGCAGAATGGAGAAACCACGTGTAGTTTAGTTATTCCTAATCAATCCACCCCACACACAATTTGTGTTTTAGATATGTATTCTTTGTTTTTGTCCTAATTAAAGAATGGTACCTGTATGGGTCCAAATCTATCTCTAGAATACTTAAGTCAAGACGGTGTCACGATCCAAAATCTAACCTGTTATGATGGCGCCTATCGTGAGGCAAGCCGACATTTCCAAAATACTTCCAACATTTAGCAGAAATTGAATCAAGTAATTTTTAAATAATTAAAGTTTTTATAATCGGGGTAAAATCAAAAATAAAATGCGGAAATATCTCCCAAATCAGGGTGTCAGTGAGCTCATGAGCGTCTATACATTAGCAGTCTAGAAATGAAGTGTCTATCAATGTCTGGAACTAAATACAACGAAAGAAAAGATAATGAAGGAGAAGCAAGGATTGCAAATGCCAGACAGCCACCTCGATATCTCCAATAGTCAGCAACGTGAAATATCAACACCCTCCGCGTCCAGAAACTCCTAGATTTACGAAGTGTAGGGTGTAGCGTGAGTACAACCAAACTAGTAAGTAACAATAATAAATAAGGGACTGAACGATAGTGACAAGCTACATAATTATAATTCATTTTTAGTAGTCTCAACAAAGAAAGTAGACATGCTTTCAAATATAGCAAATTAAGTCAAATCAGTTTATACATGCCAAGTTCAAGTAAAGCCGGATAAAAATATCTCTCAGAAGTTTTTAAAGCGGTGATATATGGCAACTATGTGCAACAACAATGAAATCATATATAACTTTTGGGCAACAATCACTTAGTCCTCCCATTCACTCTAGCCCTACAATCACTCATTCCTCACGGTCACTCAGCACTCGACACTCACTCTTGGCACTCGCACTCGGCACTTACACTCACGAGGTACTGTGCTCACTGGGAGTGTGTGCAAACTCTGAAGGGGCTCCTTCAGCTCAAGCGCTATTTCAAACCAATCATGGCATAATTAATGAAACATACTGCAGCGTGCAACCCGATCCTATAGATATCCTCACAATCAAACCAATCGATCTCACCCAGTCATCAATCTCTCCAGTCTTTCGTGCTCTCAGAAATCATAAAAATCAGCCCAACAACAATGATATGATGTATCAACAAGAATAATAGATACTGAGATATGATATGTGAGTAAAAATTGAGACTGGGTACAAATATCAATTAGTAGGTAATTTCAACATTTAACACGGCCTCTATGGGTCCCAACACATATTCTAAACATGGTTTCTAACATGATTTACAGTAAAATTTCTACAACACATGGAGAGCATATATCTAGCAACAAGTTTATTCAACTTTTCAGTTTCACGGAATAGACCGAGTCACAATTTCCACGGTGTACACCCACACACCCGTCATCTCCAAAACAATCACATAACAAAAGATCCGGGGTTTTGCACTCTCAGATTCAGATTTAAAATTGTTACTCACCTCAATCTGAGCCAAAACTCTACTCCAATATGCCTTTGTCTCGCAAGTCGGCCTCCAAATTTCCTGAATCTTGCCACAAGAAGTACAATACAATCAATACGGGCTAAAGAAATTGATTTTACAAGAAAAATATGAAATTACAAGCCAAATCCGAAATTACCTAAAATCTGACAAAAGTCACAAAACCCGGAAGCGCATTTGCTCACGAGTCTAGTCATACCAAATTCATCAAAATTAGCCATTAAATAGCCATTCAAGTCCCCAAAATTAACTTTCCAAATCCCTAGCCTCAAACCCCTAAGTTTCACCTAAAAAACACAACAACTAGGTGAAAAATCAGTGGGGAAACATAATTATTGAAGAAAAATAAACACAAAGAGCTTACCTCAAGAGTCACCTTGAAAATTCTCTCAAAAACCTCCAAACTCCAAGCTCAAAATGATAGAAATAGTGAAAAATCTCAGAACCCTCGTATATATATGTTCTACCAGGCTTTCCGCACATGCGGCCAAAATCCCGCTCCAACGGGCTCGCTTCTGCAAGGAAAATTTGCTCTTGCAGAAGTCACTTAACCCACCTGGGCTCGCACCTGCGGAGGCCCTTCTGCAGCCCACGATCCGCTTCTGCAAAAATATCCTACACTCTCCGTTCCTTCAATATCTATTTCTGCACCCTATGTCGCATCTACGGCCTCGCAAGTGCGGGAGAATCTTCCCACCTGCGACCCTATTCATCTCATCCTTGACCGCTCCTGCGGCTTCCTTCCCACTTTTGCGGGCTCACACCTGTGGTGCCCACTCCGTAGGTGCGATTACACCAGCAGTAACAAAACATCAGTTGCTTCTCTAATTTAATTCGAAGTCCGTTAAACATCCGAAATCAACATAAAAAGATAACATCAAAAACACTAATTGCACACGGATTCAAGCCTAATGAACCTTGAAATTTCTAAATTCTACAAATGACGTCAAAACCTATCAAATCACGTCTGATTGACCTCAAATTTTGCACACAAGTCACAGATAACCCCACAAACCAAATTCATCTTCTAGAAATCCAATCCGACCCCGATATCAAAAAGTCCACTACTGGTCAAACTTTTCAAAATTCCAACTTTTGCCATTTCTAGCCTAATTCTACTACAGACCTCTAAATCACAATTCGGACATGCTCCTAAGTTCAAAATCACCTAACAGAGCTAACAAAACCATTAAAATTTGAATCCGAGGTCATTTACTTATAAGTCAACATCCGGTCAACTTTTCCAACTTAAACTTTCAATTAAGAGACTAAGCGTCTTAATTCACTCTGAAACCCCTCCGGACCCGAACCAACTAATTAGGTAAGTCATATAACAAATGTAGAGCACAAAAGGAGTAGAAAATAGGGGAACGGGGCTAAAACTCATGAAACAACCGGCCGAAGATCTCTTCTGTCTAGGATGCGCCGTGAGAAGCTGCTCTGAATCAATTTAACCTTGTCCAAAGCATTATGAACCAAGTTAGTACCCACTAGCCTAGCCTCACCTGGCTCAAATTAACCCACTGGAGATATACATTGTCTTCCATACAAAACCTCATACAGAGCCATCTGAATGCTCGATTGATAGCTGTTGTTGTAAGTAAACTCCACGAGAAATAGAAACTTGTCCCATAAACCCCCATAATCAATGACCCAAGCGCGTAGCATGTCCTCCAATATTTGAATAGTGCGCTTGAACTGTCCGTCCATCTGAGGGTGAAGTTTTGTACTCAGCTCAACCTGAGAGCCCAACTCTCGCTCCACGGCTCTCTGAAACAGCGATGTAAATTGTATGCTTCTATCTGAAATGACGGAAAACTGACACATCGTGAAGACGAACAAGCTCTCTGATGTAAATCTTAGCCAACCGATCTGAAAAATAAGTAGTGCCCACTAGAATGAAGTGCACGGACTTGGTCAGCCTATCCGCAATCATCCAAATAGCATCGATCTTCCTCGAAGTCTGTGGGATCCCAACTACAAAATCCATGGTGATGTGCTCCCACCTCCACTCTAGGATCTCTATCCTCTGAGGCAATCCACTTGGCCTCTAATGCTCATATTTTACCTGCTGACAAGTAAGACACCGAGCTACCAACCCAACTATATCCTTCATCATTCTTATCTACCAATAGTGTTACCTCAAATCCTGATATATCTTCGCGGCACCCGGATGGATGGAATACCGCGATATGTGGGTCTCCTCAAGAATCAAATCCCGTGGACTATCTACATTGGGTACACATAATCGGCGTTGCAACCTCAACACCCCATCATCTCGAATAGTCACATCACTGGCATCACCGTCTTGAAGCTTATTTTGAAGGATACATAAATAAGGATCATCATACTAGCGCTCTCTGATGTGATCAAATAAAGAAGACCGAGAAACCACACAGGCTAGAACCCGACAGGGCTCCAAAATATCTAATCTCACAAATTGGTTGGCCAAGCCCTGAACATTACCTGCAAGAGGTCTCTCACAAACATGAATGAATGCAAAGCCCCCCATACTGACTTCCTTCCTACTCACGGAATCGGCAACCACATTGGACTTTCCCGGATGATACAGAATAGTAATATCATAATCCTTTAGCAGCTCCAACCATCTCCCTGCCTTAGATTTAGATCCTTCTATTTGAACAAGTGCTGTAGACTATGATGACCAGTAAATACCTCACAAGACACACCATAGATATAGTGCCTCCAAATCTTCAAAACATAAATAATGGCAGCCAACTCCAAATCATGAACATGGTAGTTCTTCTCATGAGGCTTCAACTGGTGCAAAGAATAAGCAATCACTCTACCCTCACGTATCAACACACACCCAATATCGATCCGGGAAACATTAGAATACTCTGTATAAGAACTAGAAACTGATGGTAGGACTAGAACTGGAGTTGTGGTCGAGGCAGTCTTAAGCTTCTAAAATCTCTCCTCACACTCATCCGACCACCTAAAAGGAGCACCCTTTTGGGTCAATTTGGTCAATGGTGATGTAATAGGTGAGAAACCATGCACAAAGCAACGCTAATAACCATCCAAACTAAGAAAGCTCCGAATATCCGTAGCTGAGGATGGTCTAGGCCAACTTTAAACTGCCTGTATCTTCGTTGGATCCACCTAAATACCCTTATTGGACGACACGTGCCACAAGAACACCATTAAACTGAGCCAAAACTCACACTTGGAGAACTTGGCATGAAGATTCTCCTCCTTCAACCGATGCAACACAATGCTCAAATATTGGGCACGCTCTTCCTAGCTACGAGAGTACACCAGGATATCATCAACAA
This sequence comes from Nicotiana glauca, assembly GCA_026770625.1. Taxonomy (NCBI): domain Eukaryota; kingdom Viridiplantae; phylum Streptophyta; class Magnoliopsida; order Solanales; family Solanaceae; genus Nicotiana; species Nicotiana glauca. The sequence goes on along the minus strand of MU688829.1, from coordinate 232,619 downwards.
ATAACAAAAGAGTCGAGATAAAGCTGAAATACAATGTTCATCAAATGCATGAAAATTGCTGGGTCATTGGTCACTCTAGAAGATATCACAAGGAACTCATAATGACCATAACGGGTCTTGAAAGTTGTCTTTGGAATATCCAAGTCCCGAATCTTCAACTGGTGATACCCATTCCTCAAATCAATCTTGGAAAACAATTGTATACTTGTTCCCTGAAGCTGGTTAAATAGATCATCAATACGCGGCAAAGTATACTTGTTCCTAATTGTGACTTTGTTCAATTGACTATAATAAATGCACAATCTCAAAGTACCATCCTTCTTCTTCACAAACATAACAGGTGCACCCCAAGGTGATACACTAGGCCTAATAAATCCCTTATCAAGGAGTTCCTGAAGCTGTTCCTTCAACTTCTTCAACTCAGCTGGTGTCATACGGTACGGAGGAATAGAAATGGGCTGAGTGCCCGATACCAAGTCAATACCAAAATCAATATCCCTATCGGGCGCATGCCTGACAGTTCTGCAGGAAATATATCTAGGAAATATCGTACCATCAGAACAGACTCAATAGTAGGGGTCTATGCACTAACATCCCTAACAAAGGCCAAATAAGATAGACAACCCTTCCCAACCATCAGCTTGGCCTTCAAGTATGAAATCATTCTATTGGGAACATAGTCTAGAGAACCTCGCCACTCAATTCGTGGCAACCTCGACATCGCCAATATCACGATCTTAGTGTGACAATCTTGAATAGCATGATATGGAGACAATAACCCATACCCAAGATCATATCGAAATCAACCATACAAAGCAACAAGCGATCAACTCTAGTATCCAATTCCCCAACAGTTACTACACACGACCGATATACACGGTCCACAATAATAGTATCACCCACCGACGTAGATACACGAATAGATGAAACTAGAGACTCATGAGGCATATCCAGATAATAAGAAAAATACGAGGACACATATGAATACGTGGAACCAGGGTCAAATAATATAGAGGCATCCCTATGGAAAACTAAGACAATATGTGTGATCACTACATTTAAAGTTATGGCATCTGGTCTAGCGTGAAGAGTATAGAATCGGGCTTGACCACAACCTGATCGGCCTCCCCCTCTAGGGCGACCTCTAGCTAACTGGGCTCCACCCCGAGCTAGCTGAGCAGGTGGTGTAGAAATGAGTGCAGTAAGTACAACCTAAATCCTCTACTGCACTGGACCTCCCTGGCAACGAGGACACTGCCTCCACACAAACCCTAACTCCCCTGAACTCAAAACAACTCCCTGGTGCTGGTGATCGGGACTGAAGGGAGCCTCGAGCACCAGGATAGATGAGCCCTGAGCTACTGGAGCACGGAACAAACTCTAAGCTGGAAGGGCACTGAGAGATGAGTGAACCTGCTGAGAACTGTATGGACCATAGCTAGATGATGCACCACAGTGAGCTGGGTGAGCCTTCTGAGCATGCTTGTAAGGACGATCTTTGCGTGGTAGAACTGACCTCCAGAAGGAACACCACTATAACCACCTGATCCATGAGATCTCTTGGCCTCCCTCTCAACCCGCTCCTGGTTTCAGACCATCTCTATCTGTCAAGCAATGTCAACAACCTCATCGAGAGTAGTACCAGATACCGTTTCTCTAGTCATAAGCAATCACAGCTGAAAAGTGAGGCCATCAATGAACCTCCTGATCCTATCCCTATCAGTTGGAACCAAATAAACTGCATGATGGGCCAACTCAGAAAACCTCATCTCGACATATCATCCTGACGAAACTGCTCAAACTCTCTATGCAGCTCCTCTCTACGGGATGAACTTCTCCAAGAAGAGAACAAAGAACTCATTCCATGTAAGCGGTGCTGCACCAACCGGCCTACACCTCTCATAATCCTCCCACCAATTGAATGCAGCCCCAGAGAACTAAAAAGTAGTGAACGAAACCCCACTAGTCTCCAGAATACCTACTGTATGGAGAATGCTCTAACACTTGTCCAATAATCCCTGGGCATGCTCTGCCTCTGTACCACTTAAAGATGAAGGCTGGACCTCCTAAACCTCTCCAATCTCCACTGCTCACCATCAAACATAACAAGAACCACATGGGCCTAAGCGGCTGCAACCAGCTGGGCTGGTAATGCCCCTAGTGTTTGGAGTCCCTACATCACCTGCTCTAGTGTGGGAGCGGCGAGAGTTTGAGTACTTCCCCCGGCCTGAGAAGTGGCTGTTACGGACAGAACAGAGACCGCTTGAGCAAGACTGGTTCACACAGTTAGAATCTGAAATAAGGCCTCCTGAAGTTGTAGGATAACGATGGGCACAGCTGGTTCCTAAGTTGGCCCCATTGGCTCATCCACAACGGGAACCTGCTCCTATACTGGAACAATTCGTGGATCTACAAGTGTTGCCCTAGTTGTTGTACGATCTTCACCTCTTCCCCTACTGCGGCCTCTACCATAACCTCGACCTCTCGCGACCCTAACTGGTGGTACTGGTGGTTGTCCATTCTATTTAGTAGTATGTGTCCTCACCATCTGTGAGAGAATAGAATAACAGAAGTTTAGTTACCAGAATCAATAGATTCACACAATAATAATTCAAGAATGTGAAGTTTCCTAAGGGTTCGAAAACCTCTCAAACATAAGTACAGACGTCTATGTACCAATCCACAAGATTCTACTAAACTTGCTCATGACTCGTGAGACCGATATAACCTAGGCTCTGATACCAACTTGTCACGACCCAAAACCTAACCTGCCGTGATGGCTCCTATCGTGGTACTAGGTAAGCCGACATTTCCAAAATACTCCCAACATTTAACAAAAAATGAATCAAGTAATTTTTAAATAAGCAAAGTTTTCATATACGAGGTAAAACCCAAAACACAAGTGCGGAAAATATCTCCCAAATCAGGATGTCACTGAGCCCATGAGCATCTATACATCATCAGTCTAGAAAGGAACTATCTATCAATGTCTGGATCTAAATATAATGAAAGAAAAGATAAGGAAGGAGAAGCAAGGACCGTGACGCCAGGAAGCTACTCAATATCTCCAACGGTCAACTATGTAAAATATCAACACCCTACGCGTCCAGAAACTGCCGAATTTATACATGAAGTGTATGGTGTTGCGTGAGTACAACCAACATAGTAAGTAACAATAATAAATAAGGAACTCAATGACAGTGGCGAGCTATACAATTATAATTCATTTTCAGTAGTCTTAACAAGGAAAGTAGTCATGCTTTCAAATCTGGCATATTAAGTCAAATCAGTTTATACATGCCAAGTTCAAGTAAAACCAGATAAAAATATCCTTTAGAAGTTTTCAAATCAGTGATATATGGCAACTATGTGAAACAATAATGAAATCATATACAGCCTCTGGCAAAATGACTCACTCCTCCCAATCACTTTAACCCCACAATCACTTATCCCTCACAGCCACTCATTCCTCACTATCACTCGACATTTAACACTAGGCACTTGGTACTCAGCACTCACACTCAGTAGGTATCCGGAGTCACTGGAGGTGTGCAAAGACTTCGTAGGGTCTCCTTCTGCCCATGTACTCTATCAAGCCAATCATGGCATAAATCAATGAAATATGCTGCAGCGTGTAGCCCGACCCCGTAGATATCCTCACAATCAGGCCTTCGGCCTCACTCAGTCATCAATCTCTCCAGTCTCTCGGGCTCCCAGAAATCATAAAAATCAGCCTAATAACAATGATATGATGTATCAAATGGAATAATAGAGACTGAGATATGATATGCAAGTAAAAACTGAGACTGAGTACAAATATCATTTAGCAGGTAATTTCAACATGTAACACGGTCTATATGGTCCCAACAGTACCTACACATAGTCTAAACATGGTTTCTAACATGATTTACAGTCAAATTTCTACAACACATGGAAAGCATATAGCTAACACCAAGTTTATTTAACTTTTTCAGTTTTACGGAATGGACCAAGTCACAATTCTCACGGTGCACGCCACATGCCCGTCACCTAGCATGTGTGTCACCTCCAAAACAATCACATAGCACAAGATCCGAGTTTTGTATCCTCAGAACCAGATTTAGAATTGTTACTTACCTCAATCCGAGCCAAGACTCTGCTCTAATACACCTTTGCCTTGCAAGTCGGCCTCTAAATGTCCCAAGTCTAGGTACAAGTAGTAAAATATAATAAATACAGGCTAAAGGAATCAATTCCACAAGAAAAATATGAAATTACAAGCCAAAAGCCGAAATTAGCCATAAGCCGGCCCCCAGGCCCACATCTCGAAATCTCACAAAATTCACAAAACCCGAAATCCCATTCGCTCACGAGTCTGTTCATACAAAATTCTTCAAAATCCAACACTAAGTGGCCATTCAAATCCCCAAAATGAACTCTCCAAGTCCATAGCCTCAAACTCCCAAATTCACCTCGAAAATCCCCTTGAAAATTCTTTCGAAAACCTCAAAAATCCGAGATCAAAGTGATAGAAATTGTGAAAAATCTTGTAACCCTCATATATATATATATATATATGTTCTGCCTAGGCCTTTCGCACATGCAACCAAAATCCCGTTCCTGCGGATGTCACTTAACCCACTTAGGCTCGCACATGGGCTCCACGCCTCGCACCTGTGGAGGCACTTCTACAGCCTACGATCTGCTTCTTCAGAAAAATGCTACACCCTCAATGACTTCAAGCTCCGCTTTTGCGCCCTATTTGCTGCATCTGCAGCCTTGCAGGTGTAGGAGAATCATCGCACCTGCGACCCCAGCTCATCTCATCTTTGACCATTTCTGTGGCTTTCTTCCCGCTTATGCGGGCTTGCACCTGCGATGGCCACTCCAAAAGTGCAATTACACCAACAGTAACAAAACTTCAGCTACTTTTCTAATTCAATTCCAAGTCCGTTAACCAACCAAAATCAACCCGAGGCTTTCGGAACCTCAACCAAGCATACCAACACTTCTTAAAATATCATACGAGCTTAGTCGAATCCTCAAACCATATCAAACAACATCAAAACATGAATTGCACACATATTCAAGCCTAATAAAATTTGAAATTTCTAAATTCAACAAACGGTGTCAAAACCTATCAAACCACGTCCGATTGACCTCAAATTTTGCACACAACTCACAAATGACCCCACGAACCTACTTCAACTTATGAAAATCTAATCCGACTCCGACATCAAAAAGTCCCTCCCGCTTTTCAAAATTTTGTCTTTTTCCATTTCTATCATAATTATACTACAGACCTCCAAATGATAATCCAGACACAATCCTAAGTCCAAAATTACCTAACGGAGCTAACAGAACCATCAAAATTCAAATCCAAGGTCGTTTATACATAAGTCAACATCCAGTTAATTTTTTCAATTATAGCTTTCAATTAAGAGACTAAGTGTGCCAATTCACCGAACCAACTAACCAGGTAAGTCATATAATAGTTGCAGAGCAAAAAAGAGCATAAAATAGGGGAATGGGGCTACAACTACCGAAACAACCGCCCGAAGATTTCTTCTGTCTAGACCGGCTGGATCATTACAGATGGCATTAGTGAAACATTCCTAGGCCGTCATGTGTCAAAGGGGTCTAAGAATAAATGAAGGTCGTGGTAGAAGAGTCAGCAAGGACTAAAGTCGAGGAGTTATCAAGGATCGAGGTTGAGGTCGAATACCCTTGACAGAGTTATAACGGCTAGTTTCAAGATAGGACATTAAAGAGAATAATCTAGTGGATATTCTCTGTACTTGTAGTATTAGGGTTTCTAGGAACATGTTCCCTTTAAATAGAAAGAGACACAATGATCGGAGATATGAGATATTCATTTGTAAAATACACTTTGACTTTATAAAGAGAATATGACCTTATTGCAAGCCTACAAAAACAACATTTCCACTAAGATTCTCGTCCACGTATTTCCACTGGATCCAAAAATAGCTCGAATATTCAAAGGCTTATTCATCATTCATCATTGTTAGAAGGAACATCCATCGATTTCATCCTTTCTCCGGTGACTTATTCATTTTATTTACATAAATACCTTTTTTTTTATATTAAAAGCTATCTCCATTGATCATTGATGCGCATAAAGTTACAATTGAGTTTGGCATTATAAACTGTGTACATGATCATTGAACTAAGAGTAGTTATGTTTGTTCTAACAAAAGTTAATGAGTTGTTCTCGAGTAATTTACGGGGGGTCATATACAATATGTGCATATTTTGGATGTCTAACTCTGAAGGTTGGAAAGCTCCACTTATCCATGTTTACTATGCCTATCACTTGTCTAGGAAGCTCAGAGAAGGAGTTGAATGTATGGATTCCATTAATAGCATGGATAAATGCTGCTAGTTTATCAGTTGGCTGTTTGCTTCCCTATAACAATGGTTAATGTTAAATCCATAAGTTTCCACTAGTTTCTGGGTATCCTTGACTTGTTTAGCTATTCTCCATGGATGCTTCCATTCGTTATTGATGCATTTTGTTAGAAGCATCGAATCAGTTTCTCATAGGCCATGTAGAAGCCTCTACTAACACACCATTTTAGTCTGTAAGGATTGCTTCTGCTTCTGCGAGGTTGCTGGTGTCTGGTCCTATATGGAGGGCATAAGCAAAGATGACCGTTACCTCTCTATTTTTGAAAAGGCCTCCTCCTCCATATTGTCCTTGAATACAACTACCATCACTATTGAGTTTAACTTAAATACCAGGTAGTCTGATCCATCTCACCATGAGGTTAGTTCTTTGGTGAATGGGAGCTTCGCAAGCTTGACATAGATTGTTCCAGCCGTTCCCAATCTCTGCCCTTGCAACTGCTTCCTAGTGACTTGCAAAATAGTATTTAAAATATTAGTTTTTGATCGATATAATGAAGGTATCTCTGCTTCGTTTTATAGCTACTTCTTGACCTCTATATTTCCCAACAAATAATGAGAGTGAGATTTTTGATGATGTGTTTAGAAATGGGATTGGTAGTGTGAAGATTCCACCAATTAAGTAATATCATTTTGAGGTTCATGTTTCTATATTGAATGCCCAGTGGACTAGCAAAATAATCCCATAGCTTTTTAGTAGATGATCCACATCCTCAAGCTCAATAGTCATGTTATTAGTGTTGCAATAGAGGCATCTCACAACACGAATCAAACCAAACTTTATCACTCTGACATTAGTGGGTAGTCTATTATGAATAGCTCGCCAGGAAAAGAATCATTATCTAATGCTACATTACTTCTATTTCGATTCTTAAATATTGTCATTACTGAGCATCGTCATAACTTTCGAAATAGATCTAACTGCTATTTATCATATTACCTAGAATTTCATCTTTAGGATATTATTATTGACCAAGATTAACCCTTATTTGTATACATCTAATTAGTTTAAACAATATCTATATTTTTGGTCAAACAATTCGGTGCCATCTTTAAGGATTTTCTTAGTTAATTTTTTAGTTTCCTTTTAGTTCTACAGGTAACACAAGTCACTAACCTCACGAACCCCAACATATGTTTCTTTCTTTTTTACCTACAATAACCTACATAGCAGGTAACTAAGGAGAAAGGACAAAAGTAATAGGTGATTTCCCTAGCAACCTATGAATGCTATGAATGAGAGTTGTGAAATAATAGGCGAGGATGTGATGCCCACTGCTTTCCCTAGGCACGAGAGTTCACCTCCCCCTTATTTTAGCATAACAAAACCCTATGGAAAAAGGGCCTCCACGTCCATAGAAGAAGGGGTGGATGTGAAGAAGCTCCTCTAAGCATGGTTGATTGATACGCTAGTGAGCATGCTCAACAAGTCTACTCCAAGCACGACTTCAAAAACCTCAAGAGCTTGTATGATACAACGAGGAGACAAACAGTGCAACCGACCAAACCCATCGACAATAGGTATAATTCACAATACTAATACTGCAAATGATAGCACCCTCACTGCAATTCTATAGAGGACGGAGGAAATAAAGAATGAAAATAAAGCACTCTGAGACCAGATGAAAGAACACCAAGAACAAGTCGACAAGATACCAGGCTCCCCTAAGCTGTTGCCAGAAAAGGATGTCAGCAGGTTCATAGAGCATCTGTATAGCGACGAAGCAGCCCCCTATACCATACCAAAGACCTTCAAAATATCTCCCTACCTTAGGATATATGATGTAACGACCGATCCCAAAGATCATATGACATATTACGTCATCGTCGTAAAAGGCAACAACCTCGCCAAAGAACAAGTGTCCTCTATTTTGCCGAAGAAGTTTGGCAAAACCCTAATGGGAGGAGCATTAACATGGTACTCAATGCTACCAGCTCGCTCTATAGAAACTTTCAAGAAAATGTCTGATATATTCCTAACTGCACATGGTGGAGCCAAGAAGGTCGAAGCAAGTGTAAATGACATATTCGATGTCAAGCAGTCCTTAGGAGAGAGACTGGGGGACTTCCTCGCCCGATTCAGCAGAATAAGGATAACTTTGCCAAACATGTCTGAAGAAATGGCGGGCGTGGATTTCCAGAATGGGTTGAGTAGAGATGGTTCAAGAGAAACGAGAAAGCTATTGAGCCGATTGATGAAATATCCTCCAACAACTTGGGACAAAATCCATAATGCTTATTGTGCCGAAGTACGAGCAAATGAGGACGACCTCAACGAATAAACTCATCGGCTCATCTCTGTACAAATTGAATCCAGAAAAGAATAAAGAGACAATATTAGGAGGGATCAATCAGTCTCGTGGCCCAACAGGTAATGACACCAGCCATACGCCAACGTGCCGTCACACCTTCCCTTCGTTATGAAGAAGGCTATCCAGGCCCAGGATAGGGAGTCACCAGAACGAGAAATATATGCCCCCTTTATTATCTGCTCACAATTTTTTGTGTCATCTATAGAAATAGTCTATGCTCTTGATAAACTCGGACCAAAGGTAAAGTGGCCGCCAAAGATGAGGTCTGATCCAAACACTAGAAATCCAGTTCCCTTTATGAGTTCCACTAGGAACATGGGCACCAAATAGAAGATTGCATCCCCCTCAGGCAAGAAGTCATAAACATGTTACAGAAAGGACACCTTAAAGAGCTGCTAAGAGACAAGGGAAGAAATAACTTTGCCAGAAGACGCGAACACCAAGGTCCGCAGAAATAGCCATCACTAGTTGGTACTATCAAGATTCCATCTCTATAAACAATGTGAAGTTCAATACTACTCACAAGATCAAACGATCTATCACCCACAAATGGTACGACGGACTCGAAGAAAGTATCATCTTCGATAAGTCATATGCCGACGGTTTGGCTTTCCCTCATAATGATGCCATCGTCATTAATTTACGCATTTTAGATACTGACATCAAATGTATTATGGTGGATGATGGAAGTGGAGCATGCATTATCCATCCCCGAGTCCTCGTCCAAAAGAGACTCGAGGATAAGATAGTGTTGCCTTTCATCACGCTAACCATTTTTAATAATGCAGTTGAGCGGACATCAGGGGAAATTACACTTCCTATCTTGGCCAGTGGTGTGACTCTGGAGACGACATTCCACTTCATGTACCAGGCCATAGCATACAATGCTACAGTGGGACGACTATGGATACATCGCATAAGAGACATCCCCTCCAACCTATATCAAGTAATTAAATTCACAACATCATGGGGAACATTCAACATACACGGAGAACATCGTACGTCCCGATACTGCTACCGTATTTCCTTAGACAACACAACAACCCAATAGAAAAAAGACAAGGAAAAAGAGGCATAGCAATCAACAGGGCCAAGGTCATTGCAAGAAGAGACTATGGATATCATCATGGATCTCGAAATGGTAGAGGCTGCGGATTCAACCATTGTAGACCTCGACCCCATTCAATTGGACCTCAATGATTGTAGCAAAAAGGCCTACATCGGCTGCAAACTTTGGGAAGTATGTAAATTCAGTCAATTCTTAATAACTAATGCAAATTTGTTTTCCTTCAGCCATGTAGATATGCCAAGTATCCCCAAGGAAATTTCCACACACAAGTTAAATATCAACCCATTCTACCCCTCCAGTAAGGAAGTTCAGACATAAATTCAATCCTGCCATCAACGATGCCGTCTGAGAGGAGGTGGAGAAACTATTATAAAATGGCTCCATCATAGTGTCAAAGCATCCCCAAATAGATTGCCAATGTAGTTATGGAAAAAAATGAAAAAGAGCAAATAGCGGATGTGCGTAGATTTCACAGACTTGAACAAAGCATGTCAGAAGGATTCGTTCTCGTTACCTCAAATCGACCAACTGATTGATGCAATGGCCAGGCACGAGCTATCAAGTTTCTTGGACGTGTATTCAGGCTATAACCAAATACTTATGGAGGAAAAAGACCAGGAGAAAACCACATTCATCACCTACGAAGGAACGTGTCGTTATAGGGTCATGCCGTTTGGGATGAAGAACGCAGGGGCTACATATCAAAGATTGGTCATGAAGATGTTCAAATACCAGCTTGACAAGATCATGAAAGTATATATTGATGACTTGTTGGTCAATTCTGGAAAGGCAGAGGATTATATCGATCATTTGAATGAAGCTTTTGACATACTAAGATGGTAGAGAGGTCAATCCTGACCAAATCAAAGTTATCGAGGGGGTTACTGTGAGCACGTGATTTTTGCCTTACATGAATTACTCCCATAATTTCAAAATAAAATAAATTTTTCTAATTATTTATAATTTTATGGATTTTCGTGGCATTTTCTGTTAATTGTTTGTATTTGTCCGGGCATGTTTATTTTATTTTAATTAATAAAAAATACAAAAAATATGTGTATTTGCATTTAGGATTTAACTTAATATTTTAGGGTTAATAAAGAAATTAAGTTATTTTATAAAAATGAAAGGTGAAAATAGTTTAATTTGTTAACTTTAATTTTGAGTAGTTTTCTTTTAAATTGTCTTTTCATTAATTTAGATAATTATTATCCAGGTTTAATTGATGTTTTTAGTTTAATTAGATTTTAGGATTTAATTCCGATTTTGATTTAATTTAAAAAAAAAAGTAAAACAAAGAAGAAAAGAAGAAGAAAAGGAATTGATTTGGAAGAGAGGAAATTGAAAATTGAGATTTGGGCCTCTTTAATTAAAAAAAAAAGCCCAGAACTAAATATACACGTCCAAATAGCCCCAAAAACCGGCCCAGTTCCGTCCTTACCCGGTTCATTTCCTACCCCAGTTTAAATGACCCCGTTTAATTAATAATTAATCTCAGCCGTCGAGGTTTTGAGATCTAACGGATGAGAAGCTGGGTTCATTTAATATATTAATGTCCAAAAATCTCTACCCCCCCACCCTTTCTCATCATCTCTCCCAAACTCACCCCCCTTTAGAGACCCCTCTAAACCCTAGAAGCCGCCACCATGTCCAACCGCCCTAAGGTGGCGGTGCCCCCGCGAATGACCATCAAAATCACACTCCTAAATCTCCTCCACCTCTTAATCCCAAATCCTCAATCCATTTAACTCGAATCCCTTCGAAACTCCTCGAATTTTATATCGAAATTCGAAATCCTAGCGCTGCCCACCTTCCTCTGGTGGCAGCTCCACCACCAACCACCGCCAAATTTACATCATACGACCTCCTCACCCCCCTCTTTCCAAATCCATTGTCATTTTCCCTCGAATATGCCCCGAGCTCGTCGAATGTCAATTTGATGTTGGGATCTTAAAAGCTCAAGTTCCAAAGTCGGCAGATTTGGACCAAATTAGACCTTGGTCATGCGTTTTCGTCTGAGAATGCATGGTTGAGACCACTTTTAGTCAAAATCGTGAATCTGAAGAAGAACTTCAAGGATGGCTTTCTTTCTTTTAGGTATTTTGTTCATTTCTCTGATTTTGCATGTTTTTCTTTGATCATTTTTATTTGTTTTGCTTCTCTTCATTTGTCTATCAAAAAATTGCCTATGCATGTGTTTCTGTTGTTTAGGTTAATCGTTAATTAGTCTTTCCTTTAATCTGGTTTAGTTTGATTGGTTTTCTTTTAGTTCTGGTCTAAAAAGGGCTATCGAATTCAGAGGTCCTTCTTTGATTTCAAAATACTTTGGGCCATTTTTTAACTTTTGTGCTAAAATTCTGTCGAGAATTTCTGTTTTTGAGTTTTGAAATCCATGCTTTTTTTGAAAGCCCAAATAAAGGGATTAATCCAATTGGTTAAAGGCCTCGGTCTGATTTTCCTTGGGTCAATTTGACCCAGGCTTGTCCGGCAAGGTAATTTCTAGGGGTTTTAAAGGGCAATTTCGGTAGATTTCTTAGGGACTCTTTTAATAACAGCCTTAGGAAGCTTCCTAGAAGCTAAAAACAGACTTTCTTGGCAAGCAAGTCAATAATTTAGGGACTTTTGCGCAAAAATGAAAATTGGGAAGGATTAAAGGGCAAACTTACCCCATTTCAGCTGCCCTAGTAGCTTGCCCATAAAGGAATTGCTAAGGTGAGCTCACTAGGGATTTGTTTTGAGAGAATTAGAGATAAAAGTTTCAGAAAACGAGAAATGGCTAAAAAATCAGATAAAAAGCACTGTTCTATTGGATTTTCACCTTCAAATCGTGAGATCTTTAATTGTTGAAACAATTTTGGTTTCATTTGGGTTGTAATAAATTAAGATCAAGTCTGGTTTGAAATCTTCTGATCCATTGATTGACTGAAATTGGTGTTTGGACTATTGTACTTCATTTGCTGAGTTTTAAAATTGGTTTGCTAGTTCATTACTATTTGCTGGGTTCTACTGATGTTGCTGTTCATAGCTTTCACCTCTTCTTCCTTTTATAATTTTTAGGTACACTATAAAAAATTGTCATGAAATTGAGTATTGATTAGCATGTATGAAGATTTGAAAGTTCAAGTTGAAGTTTGAATAGACATCTTAAATTTCTGATGTAGTTACTACCATTATGTATGATTAGATGCTTCAGTTTTATGTAGTTCAACTTCCGGTTTGTGCTGAGTGCTGGTTCATGCTAAGAGCTTAGGGTGATTAGGCTACTCAAATTTAGTGTATAATTTTTAGAATATTGGGTATTGTAGTATTGTTTGAACTCTAGTTGCATGAATGGACTATTAAACATTTGGTAAGGGAAAATTACTTAGAGATGACAGTTAGTGTCTTGTTTGAAATTAGGGCTTGTTGTATGACATATTGTCTATGACTCTATTTTACACTCTGAAAGCATCACAGTTTGCGCTTGGTTAGAACATCCTCTTAATAAACTCTGTTAGTTCTAATCTCATATACTTGTTTGTGGGAAGTTAGTGTAAGAACAAATTAACATGCAAGCGTGAGCACGTCTTTAATTCTGGCATCAGTATTTCAATTCAGTGTTTGGGTTTATAGACCTTTTGTGCGGTTTGGTTGAGAATTTGTTTTGGTTCTAATACTTTTTGCTTATTTGGACTAGTCAAATTACTGAGTGTTGATTTATTTGTATCAACTTACTCGGGTTTTGGTTTTGTTTTATATATAAGCATGTTCATCTCTGAGGTTAGCTTTGGAACCTATTTTAAAAATAATTGAAAATTGGTTTGCACCTTATGATCAGATGGTAGTGTCGTTTCGAGACTTGAGCCGGAATCTTTAGTTGGGAATGATTAAAATCAGAAAGCCTGACCATTAATTGGTGCTTGGCGTTTAAAATTAGAATTTCAATTTACTAAATCAATCTCATCAGTAGTTGACATTATTTGGGTGTTCTGGACATGTATAAATGGGGCTCACGCGGGTTCAGGTGCAAAGTATGTTGGATACAGACCTCTGGTGCTTTTTCTTATCAGAGCTAGGGCTTAACTTAAGCCCAAAAAAAAACTTAAGGGGGTTTCGTTTTTTAGTGCTTGAAATAATCTCCTTTTGGGGTTTGCAACTTCATAATGCAATGAGTTTTAGTAATTCAATAATGTAGAATCTTTAGCTTAGATAAGTAAAAGTTCCGCAAATTTCCTTTAGTTGATTAATTGTTTTTTTTTTAAAAGTAGTTTGGGGTGTGCCATATTAGACGAGACGCAATTTATGGCCCTCATGAACTAATTCAGAAATATGGTTTGAACAATTCGAGGTGTGCCATGCCAAACAAAAGGATAATCGGATGGCCCTTATTTTAATTAATTTTATTTTATCCTTAGAATTCGAGGCATGCCATTTAGTAAAATTTCCATGGCTCTCGCAAAGCTGCAAACGCGTAGTCTCTTTAGGCACGTTATTTTAATAATTTACCTTCTTAAACTCGGATGCGCATTTATGTGACTTAAATCTAAATCCTAACAATGTTATATAAAATGTGTTGCGGACTGCGGGTGCATTTATGTGACGCAGTTCAAAACATATTTTATGTGACATTGAATTTTTCTTAAAATTAAATAAAAGTGGTTAAAAGGCTAAAATTTCACATAGGTTCAAAATATTTTAAAATCAGATAATTATGCCAATTGTAGCTGTTAAGCGACCGTGCTAGAACCACAGAACTCGGAAATGCCTAACACCTTCTTCCGGGTTAACAAAATTCCTTACCCAAATTTCTGGTTCGCAGACTGTAATACAGAGTCAATCTTTTCCTCGACTCGGGATTCGAATCGGTGACTTGGGACACCACAAATATCCCAAGTGACGACTCTAAATCTAATAAATAATCCCATTTTGATTGTCACTTAAATTAGAAAAAAGTCCCTTATACCCTTACGAGGGTGTAAGTAAAAAGATGGTGTGACAGCTCTGGCGACTCTGCTGGGGATCAATCCCAGAATCTTCTCTTCTCATCTTCGGGAATGTGCTCGCTGGTCGAGACTCCCTATTCTGTTAATGTCATACCTTGAAATAAGAAAGAGGCTCGGACAAGTTACTAAGTCGAATGGCCTTTTGGTTCCCGGTATGTAGCCCTCTCCTCGACTCAAGTTGTCCGCTCGGGTACATAGTCTAGAACACATACCCAGGTTTTGAACCTAGAATGACTTAGCCTCATGTCGTATCCCTAGTAGGAACGTTTATGTGCATCATGTGCATTTGACTTCGGAAACTCAACACAGGGATTGGGTCTGTCTAGGAAAGATGTACCCGAAATGAAAAGACCATTCTGATGCATCTTACTTGCTACTTGTGCATTCATTTGCCTCAGATTTGCAAGTTGACCGGCTTGTAGGGGAAATTTAGAGAAAGTTAATGAGAAGGCTAAGAGGGATAATTGCCTGTTTTGAAAAACCGATGTCTCAAAACATACCGAAACGTTGTCGAAGTTTTGAAAGAAAAAAAGGAAAATTTTGTGGTCTTTAAAGAAAAGAAAAAAAGAGAGAGAAAAAGAAATTTTTTGGTGTTTTTAGAAAATAAAAAAGAGTTGGTTTTTATTTTGTCAAAATTACCCGAACTACGCCAGTTTGATTCTCATCGGATGTGGGATACGTAGGCAACCCCCACCTGGTCCAACTTCCCTTTTTGCAAAAATAGCCCAAAAGAACCAATTTTTTTTTATTGTTTTGTGGTGAATAAATAAGACGATGCCATTCTTATCAAAATTAGCCGAATGTACCTAAAAGGACACCGTAAGGCTGTTTTTGCAAGAACAACCGCCTTTGGTCACTTTCTCAAGTTTTGGTCGGTTAGCAAACACAGCTTTAAAATCTTCTCACGGAAGTGCTGAAATGTCGTATTTGCAAAGCCGGAATTTTATTTTTGACATGGAAATTTGGAAAGAAAAATATCAATTTTGTTTTTGAGTCAAATGAATCAGGATTTTGCTTAACCACCCTAACAAATGTGCAGAATAAGCACTAATCAATATTTGCCAATAACAGTCATGAACAAGATCCCTTTGGAGCTGCATATGTGGTGGAATGATCTGGGTGAATCAGGGCAAGATAAGGTTAATTCATACTTGGGAGGTCTTACGGGGTTGTTGGAAATTAATCCTAGGGGAACATCATAAAGGCGTTGGTTACATTCTGGGACCTGGCCCACAATGTATTTCATTTCTCAGATTTTGCACTCACCCCAACCTTGGAAGAAGTAGCCGGATATATTGGGGTCCTAAAGTTCCCCCGAGACACCAGTACTTGATTGCACTAAGGGCCGTCGCTATACACAAATTCTTATATTCATTAAAGATAAGCAGGGTGTTCACAACCCAAATCTGGCAGCCGGTTTTTGTACTCTGCAGTTTATATACAAGAGATATGGTCATATAGGGGGGTTTAAAAATTAAGAAAATAAAATATGTAGTAAAGGAAACCGCCTCAAATGGGAAGAACACATGTGTTTTGCATTTATGGTAGTCTTCTCGGGCCTTTTGATGTTTCCCGGAAAGATGGGAATATTGATATACGGATAGCTGGGGTTGTCAGCACTTTGCTTACTCAGGCTAAAAGTACACTCGCACCCATGATCTTATTTGAAATCTTCCGTGCCCTCACAGCCTGCAAAGCTAGAGGAGACTTCTTTGAAGGATGCAACTTGCTGTACAGATGTGGATGATCGAACATCTATGTCATCATCCTCAATTCATGAATTATGGGTCGACAGAAAAGAGCTGCATAGAGGAATTTCATACAAGAGTTGATGGGTTTGGCTTGCCAGAGGGGGTCACAGAGTGGGCATCACATCTCCGTTCCATCAGTGCAAGTTAAATAAAGTGCACATTTGGGTGGCTTCCCGTCGATGAGATCATATATATGCCAGCTACCGGGCCTCATTTCCTTTTGATGGGTCTCAGAAGCATCCAACCTTATGCCCTATACCGGGTCTTAAGACAGTTAGGGAAATGCCAAATGGTTCATAGGGATGAAGACAATAGTCACCATGTGGTCGAGATCGGTCCAGATGGTCAGTTTCATGAAGCAGCAGTCCGCCAAATTTGGAGTGAATGCCAGTACTTGACAACAAACACTCGAGTACGTGATCTATCCAAAAGGGAAGTTGCACCAGGATACCTTGCGTGGTAAAAAAGGGAAGCGGAGTTCGGAAGGCCGGCGAAAAGAACCCATCTTCAGGAATTTGCTGAGGCGTCGCAAGACAATGGGCTTGGTTGGCCCAAGAAAATGAGTACAGGTGGAGAGGCAAGTCAAGGACCTTCAATTCGAGAATAGTTTGCAAGCCGCAGCGGATAAGGGTGAAAAGAGAAGACTAGCCACATAAAATTAAGCCCTTCGAGCCCAGATTCAAAAAATGAAAATAGCTGCAGAAAATCCCACCAGAAGTGTAAAAGATGAGAAGCTCATAGAAAACCTTAGGCGCAAGGTAGGGGAATATGGTTTTGACTTGAACAAAGACGATGGTGAACTATCCAGGGCTCGAAAGCAATTATCTAAACATGTAGAGGAAGGAGCACGTATGGTTAAATAGTTAAAAAAAAATTACGACAACGAGGTTGCGGGATTGAAGAAAAGGGTCACCACCATTGAGAAAAAAATGGTCAAGCAGGCGAAAGACTTTAAGTAGAGAAAGGTTTGCAACGATTTCAAGAATAGAATCGGGTAGCCGAACAAACTGTGGAAGCCAGGGCCCAGCAGATTGGGCGTTTGTTGCAAGAAAAGGGTGTCATAAAAGAGAGAGTTCGAAGGATCGCTGATTACATCGCAATAAATTGCAGTAGTTGTGAAGATATGACTAGATCCATATTTTTTGCCACTGCGATGACCTTTGTCTGCCAGGTAATGGAATACCTCCACCACCTCCAAGGGTATTTAGCACGCAGGACCGTAGAGAGACCGAATGATGTCCTGTGAGCCCCAGGAGCAGTAGAGGCACTGATGTATTCATGATTGAGGTTTGTTGGTGTCTATTTTCACCTTCTGTTGGAGTTTGTCAGTTTGTTCATGAGTCTGTATTTGTATTTCTTCTTCAGAGTCTGTTAGTCGCTTTGAGTATGTTAGTCATTTTGAGTCTGTTAGTAGCTTTTGCGTCTGTTAGTCTTCGAGTCTTTGTAATCAAAGCATTACTTCGTATGAAAATTTGAAATTTCTCGAATATATTATTACTTATTTGTTTTCCCCAAAACTACGCTCGGTCTGATTCATACGGGGTCATGATACGTAGGCAATCGCCATCAGATTCGACCATAACCAAAATAAAAGAGAGGAAAAATAAGAAACTGTGACAAGGATACAATGGCAAATAAGAAAGAGAATAAACAAAGAGAAATCAAGCAGAAACAAATTGAATGAAAAAGAGAAAAAAGAAGAGAGAAAAAAGAAGAAGTTGTATATGGAAATAGGGAAAAGCCGGGATGACCACAAGCAGCCGATCAAATGCATAATAGAAACTGATAACTGCTTAGGTACATTCATTCCCAGATGTGTGGTGGCCTATCCGTTAAACCACGATTGCTAACGAGTTTGTTGTTATATTCAATAGCAGGCAAGTGGTTAGTTTTGTGGAATTCTGGCAACCTACCCATACAACACCCGCTCAAAAAACAAGTTGACCATGGCCAACCAGGAGCCTGATGCAAGTATCATCGATCCCTCGAGAGAAGTGGAATATTTGGATGTTAATGCAATGAAAGAAAGAGATGTACAAACTGAAGCAACAAATGGATGAAATGTACCAAGCATGGGCAAAAGGGCAACCACCACTAGTTTATCCCGCCAACCCTGCCTTTATCCCGCTATTAGCCCAGTCGCATGATCATCCTGCCACTGATTCATCCCCGAGCTTTCCCATCTACCAACACTACCAGGGCACAACTTCCCAAACACCACCAGCTCCACCACCCAAGCCAGTTCCATACCCTCCTCTAACAGTTACTCCTATCTTCGTGGCACCCCCACCCGCTACACTCCATAGATCTTCCTGCGAACCTTTGTTCCAAGCCTATGATAACCAGTATTACCTCCGGAGCCTACTTTTAAAGCCCTGGAACCCTATTCATACACTCCTCATTTTGATCTCCCTACAGAAGCTGAGAAACTAGCCAAAAATCCCGAACATAAGGAGATGTTGAGGAAAGTTAAAAGCTTAGAAAATCATTTAGAGATATGCAGGGGTTGGGAGGTCAAGTAAGTGTAGCATACAACGATCTATGTTTTTTTCCAGATGTGCAATTGCCGGTAGGGTTTAAGATGCCCAAGTTTGATTTATACGATGGGCACGGTGATCCAGTAGCACACTTGAGAGGGTTTTCCAGCAAAATAAGGGGAGCTGGAGGGAAAGACAAGCTGCTAATGGCGTATTTCAGTCAAAGTCTAAGCGGTTAAGCATTGGAATGGTATACCCGGCAAGACCACGGAAGGTGGTATACGTGGGATGATCTAGCCCAAGCATTTGCTTGCCACTTCCAATACAATCTTGAAATTATTCCGGATCGTTTGTCTTTGAGGAAACTTGAGAAAAAGCACAATGAGAGTTTTAGGAGTATGGCTTTCATTGGAGAGAGCAGGAAGCGAGGGTTGACCCTCCAATGAAAGAAAGTGAAATGGTGGATTACTTCCTGCAGGCCTTAGGGCCTACTTATTTCGGTCACTTGGTATCGGCTGTGGGCAAGTCCTTTAATGAAGTGGTGAAAATGGGAAGCATGGTAGAGGAAGGGCTCAAGTCTAACAAAATCATGAGCTATTCAGCAATCAAGGAAACCACCCAGGCCATTCAAAGCGGAACTGGGGGAACAATTGGAAAGAACAAGAAAGCGGAGGTAGCAAAAATTGATTCAGGAGCTTGGTCTGGATCCAGGGGCTCATCACATTATTACAACCAGCCTTGACCCCACCACCAAAGCTGCCCCCATAATCCATATAGCCCACCACAACACTACTACCCAACCCCAAACCCCCGTTTTTCTGTCCATCATGTACAAATATACACTCAACATCCTGCCCACGCACAATGGCATGCGCCAACCCCATAAAATACTTACCCAGCTCTACAAAATGCCTATCCACTCCCAAGAGCCTACCAAAACCCCTCGACACCAGCTTTTCGGGCGAATCAAGCCTTTAAGAACGAGAGGTTACAGAAGAAGAAAACCTTCACTCCATTGGAAGAGTCCTATACTAGTTTATTCCACAGGTTGAGACAGTTAGATATGCTGAGGCCGATTGAAGCAAAGTTTCCAAATCCTCCCCTGAGAAATCTCGATTATTCTGTTAGTTCCGAATATTATTCTGGTGCTCCGAGGAATGTCACAGAGAAATGTTGGCATTTGAAAAATGATATCCAAGAGCTCATTGATTCACGTCGGATTGACGTCCAAGCTCCAAAAGCACCCAATATTAACCAGAACCCTCTGCAAACCCATTAAGAAACGAACATGATTGAGATAGTGCATAAAGAAGGGGAGCCCAAAAAGCCTTCGCAAACCGTCATGATGATCCGAGCCAGTAAGGGGAAGCTAGTTAAAAAATGAACAAGCGAGATGTCAATGTTCAAGTTTAGCGGAATAAGAAGTGAGCCTTTTGTTGTAATCAAGAAGGGGTTCTCAAGTGATGGTGCGGTGAAACAAGAAAAAGCAAAGGTGGTGCTACCAGAGGTGGCAAGCAAGCCTGTTGTGGTTGTGGAAGGTACTCGCACAGAGCCTGTCATCATCAAACATGTAACTCAGCTACCAATAGTCAATAGCAGGGCCGTCCCTTGGAATTATGAGCAAGTGACAGTTACTTACAAAGGGAAAGAAGTTAAAGAAGAAGTCTGTGAGACCCGTGGATTGGCCAGGTCGGGGAGATGCTTTGCCCTCGAAGAGTTGAGGAAACCTAAAACCTCCAAGGATAACCCAGTATTGGTAAAGAAGGCTGTGACTGAAGAAGAAGTAGAGGAGTTTTTGAAAAAGATAAAGGTACAAGACTGTTCTATTGTGGAACAATTGAGGAAGACGCCTGCTCAAATTTCACTGTTGTCGTTGTTAATTCATTCGGACGAGCACCTCAGGTGCTGATGACGATCCTGAATGAGGCTCACGTTCTTGACAAAATCTCAGTCAATAACTTGGAAAAGATAGCCAACAAGATTTTTGAGGTAAACAAAGTCACTGTTTCTGATGATGAATTGCCCGTAGAGGGTGCTGAGCACAATAGAGCCCTTTATCTCACGATGAAGTGCGATGATTCCGTGGTTACCCGGGTATTGGTCGACAATGGTTCAAGTGAGAACATTTTCCCGCTCTCCACTCTAAACAAGCTAAAAGTGCTTGATGAAAGAATTCACAAGAATAGTATTTGCATATGAGGGTTCGACGGTGGAGGGAAAGATTCGGTCGGTGACATAGTACTCGAGCTGAAAATCGGGCTAGTCAATTTTACCATGGAATTCCAGGTATTGGATGTGGCTATCTCTTACAATCTATTGTTGGGTCGACCCTGGATCCATGCTGCTAAAACAGTCCCCTCTACTCTGCATCAAATGGTAAAATTTAAATGGGATAGACAGGAAATAGTTGTGCACAGCGAGGACAATCTGTATGGCCGTAGTAATGCCATTGTACCATTCATTGAGGCTGAGGATGACAAAGGGCCTTGGGTATACCAGGTTTCTGACACGGTATCGGTAAAGAAAATTCTAGAAGGGGAGTCCGTTCCAGTTCCGAAGGTAACTGCTGCATCAGTCATGGTAGCTGTAGAAATGTTAAGGAATGGTTTTATCCTAAACAAGGGTTTGGGAGCGTCGCTGCAAGGTATCGTATAGCCGGTGTCTCTCTCCAAAAACATGGACACCTTTGGTTTGGGATTCAAGCCCACAATTGCAGACGTGAAAAGAGCCAGAAAGATGAAACAGAAAGCATGGATCCTTCCAAAGCCTGTCCCACGTCTCTTCAGATTATTTGTTAGGCCCCGCACCAAGAAGCGCCGGATAACAACTAGTTCCAGTTCTGTGGTCGGCCCTGATAAAGAATTACTAGAAAGGTTTGAGAAGCTATTTGAAGATGTGTATATGGTCGAATCTAGATAGGGTTGTAGCTAGGCGGATGTGCAATTTGTTGGGCCCAGTGCAAAGATCAATAATTGGGAAACTACTCCTCTCCCGACCAGGAAGGAGTTTTGGTAGTTTTCTTTGATTTTCTTCCGGTTTATCTGGATTATTCCAAGGTTGTAATTCAGATTCTATGTTCCGTCCATTTGGATGTATAAACCTTGTTATCTTTCAATTTCAATGAAATGCAATTTCTCTTTTTCATCATTTCTGATAGTTTTTATTTTCTTTGCTTTTCTTTTCCTTTTTGTACAGTTCTTTTTATGCTGGTTTCAATGACATGACATGTATAAAGAATCTTTGGCCCAGTCTTGAGAGCCAATCTAATTTTGAAATAATAATTCAAGAGATAGAATGTGATGATAAATCAGAGTATGATGAGGATGGGGCCTTTGAAGAAATTAGTAAAGAATTAAGTCCCTTTGCGGAAAAACCCAAACCAAACCTGAGTGATCAGAAGCAATCAATCTAGGGGACCCAGATAATATCAGAGAAACTAAAATAAGTGTTCATCTTGAGCCGCAACTTAGGGAAGAGATAATTAAAGCACTGCTTGAATACAAGGATATTGTTTCCTGGTCATATGATGACATGCCAGGTCTAAGCACTGACTTGGTGGTTCACAAATTTCCCACTGACCCGGCATGCCCTCCCGTTAAACAGAAGTTAAGAAAGTTTAAAACGGACATGAGTGTAAAGATCAAAGAGGAAGTCACAAAGTAGTTCGAGGCAAAGGTCATTCGAGTCACGCAGTATCCTACTTGGTCAGCCAATGTTGTGCCCTTACCAAAGAAGGATGGCAAGATCAGGGTATGTGTCTATTATCGCGATCTCAATAGAGCAAGCCCAAAGGATAACTTCCCATTGCCAAACTATGTGCCAAAAATGAAATTGGGTCTTTTGTGGATTGCTACGCAAGCTATCACCAGATTCTAATGGATGAGAAGGACGCGGAAAAGGCGGCGTTCATCACGCCGTGGGGAATGTACTGTGACAGGGTTATGCCTTTCGGGTTGAAAAATGCTAGGGCAACTTACATGAGGGCAATGACAACCATATTCTACGACATGATACACAAGAAGATCGAGGTTTATGTGGATGATGTGATCATAAAATCTAGAAAACAGTCTGACCATGTCAAAGATTTGAGAAAATTCTTCTAAAGGCTCCACAGGTACAATCTTAAGCTCAATCCTGCAAAATACGCATTCGGTGTGCCGTATGGAAAATTGTTGGGATTAGTAGTCAACCGTTGAGGTATTGAACTGGGCCCGTCAAAGATTAAAGCTATCCAAGAATTGTGGCCTCCGAGGAACAAGACTGAGGTAATGAGTTTATTGGGGAGGTTGAACTACAACAACAAGTTTATTGCTCAACTTATGAAAACTTGTGAGCCTATATTCAAACTGTTAAACAAAGATGTTGCAGTCACGTGGATAGATGAGTGTCAAGAAGCATTTGATAAATAAAAGGGTACTTGTCAAACCCTATGTGTTGGTGCCACCAGAACCAGGGAGGCCTTTGATTCTGTATTTGACGGTTTTGGACAATTCGTTTGGTTGTGTGTTGGGTCAGCATGATTTTACCGACAGGAAAGAGCAGTCCATCTATTATCTTAGCAAAAAGTTCACATCTTACGAGGTTTAGTACACTCACCTTGAGAGGACATGTTGCGCCCTAACTTGGGTGGCACAGAAGTTGAAGCATTATTTGTCATCTTACACTACTTACCTCATCTCTCGTTTGGATCCCTTAAAGTATATCTTTCAGAAGCCTATGCCTACAGGAAGGCTTACAAAGTGGAAGATCTTGTTCATGGAGTTTGACATCGTCTATGTGACCCGGGCTGCGATGAAAGCCCAAGCACTGGCCGGCCATTTGGCTGAAAATCCAGTGGATGAAGAATATGAGACCTTGAAGACTTACTTCACTGATGAAGAGGTAATGCACGTTGATGAGTTAGAACAAGTTGGTGGGCTAGGCTGGAAACTTTACTTTGATGGAGCTGCTAACATGAAAGGCATTGGGATATGAGCCGTACTGATTTCTGAGACAGGACATCACTACCCTGTTACGGCTTAACTTCGTTTCTACTACACTAACAACATGGCTGAGTACGAGGCATGCATCTTGGGTTTGAGGTTAGCTGTAGACATGGGTGTCCAGGAAGTCTTGGTCATGGGGGACTCGGACCTTCTAGTGTGCCATATTCAAAGGGAATGGGAAATACGAGATTTGAAGCTCATACCATACTGGCAATGTTGGCATGATCTTTGTCAACGATTTTGATCAGCAGAGTTTAGGCATATTCCAAGGATCTGCAATGAGGTTGCCGATGCTTTGGCTAGTCTGGTGTCGATGTTACATCATTCGGATAAGGCTTATATTGACCCGTTACATATTCAGGTCCGTGAGCAGCATGATTACTGTAATATGGTGGAAGAAGAACTTGGTGGTGATCCTTGGTTTCATGATATCAAGGAATATATTAGGATGGGGGTGTATCCAGTACAAGCCACATGTGACTAAAAGAGAACAATTAGGCGGTTGGAAAGCGATTTTTTTTTCAGCGGAGGGGTTTTGTACAAAAGGACTCCAGATCTGGGATTGCTAAGATGTATAGATGCTAGACAGGCCACAACTATTATGACCGAAGTATATTCTGGAGTCTGTGGACCACACATGAGCGGGTACATGTTGGCAAAGAAGATCCTCCGAGCAGGTTATTATTGGCTTACTATGGAGCGATATTGTATCAATTTCATGCGTAAATGTCATCAGTGCCAAGTGCATGGAGATTTGATTCATTCTCCACCATATGAACTGCACACAATGTCTGTACCGTGGCCTTTTGTTGCGTGGGGCATGGATGTCATTGGGCCAATTGAGCCAGCAGCATCAAATGGGCACAGGTTCATTCTGGTGGCCATAGAGTATTTCACCAAGTGAGTAGAGGCTAAAACGTTCAAGTCTGTAACCAAGAAAGCGGTGGTCGATTTTGTGCACTCAAACTTCATTTGTCGGTTTGGGATACAAAAGGTGATCATTACAGACAATGGGGCTAATCTCAATAGTCATCCAATGAAAGAGGTATGTGAGCAGTTCAAGATTACACATCACAATTCCACCCCATACCACCCCAAGGCGAATGGAGCAGTCGAGGCAACCAACAAGAACATAAAGAAGATACTTCAAAAAATGGTGGAGGGTTCCAGGCAATGGTATGAGAAGCTGCCCTTTGCATTATTGGGTTATCGCACTACTGTTCGTACTTTAATAGGGGCAACTCCTTATTTGTTGGTGTATGGAACAGAAGCAGTGCTACCTGCAGAGATTGAAATCCCATACCTTCGGATTGTCGCTAAGGCCGAAATTGATGATGATGAGTGGGTCAAATCCCGCCTGGAGCAGCTGAGTTTGATTGACAAGAAAAGATTAGCAGTGGTATGTCATGGCCAGTTGTATTAACAAAGAATGGCAAGTGCATATAACAAGAAGGTGCACCCAAGGCAGTTTGAAGTGGGTCAGTTAGTATTGAAATGTATCTTCCCTCATCAGGCGGAGGCAAAGGGCAAGTTCGCCCCAAATTGGCAGGGGACGTTCATCGTGATGAGAGTGTTATCGAATAAGGCTTTGTATTTAACAGATGTAGAAGGCAAATATGTAGAAATGGCCATCAATTCTGATGCGGTCAAGAGATATTATGTATGATTTTCTTTGGTTAAATTGTATTTGTTTGTACTTGGCATATTTTGAATATTGGAATGACGAAGGCATCTTGTTCTGATATCTAAACACTTTATCCTTTGTTACCCCCTTTTGAGCCTTATTTGTTTTCTCTCATACCCCTCTTTCAGAATCAGTAGCAAAATCAGAAGCGCGAGTGTGAAAGATAAGTAAAGGAAAGAGAAAAGAAAAAGAATGAAAAGAGTGAGAAGAAATAGAAGAATAAAAGGAAAAAAAAGAGAAAAAGAGAAGAAAAGGAAAAGAAAAAACAACAAAACAACAAAACAACAAAAGAGAAAAGGAAGAAAGAAAAGAAAAGAAGAAAAAAGGAAGAAAAAGAAAAGAAAAATCACGACAATAAAGCAATTTCTATGACATGAACTACGTTCGACCTGATTCCTTTTAAGGATACGTAGGCAGCCTCACGGTTCGGTCCCATCAAAACAAAAATCCAAAAGTCCCCAAGAAAAGAAACTAGGGCAGAAGTGGTGGTTGTTGTAAGAAATTGGATTCTGAAAGTTGTAATTTTGAACCCATTTGAAGTGTTTTGAGCCTTTTGACACCCTTTCTTTCTAACCCTATCCAAAAGTCCACGTTACGGTCCAAAGAAAGACCTTCTGATCAGTCGTCGAAAGATGCCAAGTCAAGCAAGTAGAGATGATTCTTGTCTAGGGCAATGCTCTGGTCCAAGCAAAGAAATAAAAAATGAGAGAGTCTTATTGGTGAAAACTCTCACGGGCACCGTAAGGCGATGGGAGATGAGAGAAATGAAAATGAGACAGTCTTATTGGTGAAAACCTTCACGGGCACCTTAAGGCGATAGTGAACTAAGGGATAAACAAATGAGAAAGGTCTGTTGGTGAAAACCTTTCAGGGCACCGCAAGATGAACAAGGTCAAGATTTGGTTGAAGAAATAGGGTTATGGAATTCCAATGCAACAAAGCATGGCAATTGAGAGTTGATTGGTTGGACAGATTGGGCTGAGTAGTCCGAAATACATGTCATGATCATTGGTACCAGTTGTTCCATGCAAATAAGTCTTTTTTCTTTTTCCCTTTTTAGCAGTCATCCAGTTTTGGATTCTTATTATCCTTAACACTCAAAGTCATTGCATTTCATTTTCTTTTGGGGTTTTTATTTCTCTAAGATGTTTCAAGGTTAATTTTGTTTGAGAAAGAATGAAAGGATTTCATAGCTTACTACCAGCTCCCAAAAGTGCAAAGCACAGTATGGCCAGAACATACCAAAGATAGCATGATGAAAAGTCTGATATAAAGAATCACTGGAAGCTTCATTAGTGGAATGATTTGGTAATTTCAAGAGAGATACAAAGATTTCGATAAAAGGGTCGGGTATGTAATACAACGGTTTGGGTACAGAACACTCGGTTCATCCAAGGTCCCGGGGTTTTAAAGTTAGTCAGAAAGGCAGATGGTTTAGGGCCAGTTCGAGGAAGCGAGTCAGAACAAAGCATGACAGCAGGGAGGCCACTTTCAGCAAGAATGCCACAAAATAACCACCACATTTCAAACTGACAAGATTTTTCTTTAATTGAAATAGGGGCATAAAGTTCCGGTTGTTTAGAGAAAACCCTCCGTAGGGGAAAGGCAAGCACCAGGCAGGTATGACCATAAAATTTTAGGACCCTCCTAGAAAATGGGATCTAGTTTTAAAAATGTGTAGCAAAATCTAGCATAAATGTACTCCAAAGGAATACAAGTCAGTTTCAAAGTTCGCATGTTTCAAGATAGGATTCAGTCAGGAGTTTTCAGGACCCTCCTGAATAATGGGACTTAGCTCTAAGATTTCCATTAGATAACAAGATTTAGCGTAAGATCTGTCGCAGGGACGTATAATTTAGCCATAAGAGTTTTGTTGTAGGGTAGTATAACTCAGCCGTAAAAAAAATTATCACTCTTAAGATAAGGTTTGATTTTGATTGTTAGGACCCTCCTGGATAATGGGACGTAGCTTTAAAGTCTGCTTAGATAACAAGATATAGTGAAAGTTGTACTTTCAGAAGAAATAGCTCAGTGTTAAAATTGTCATGAGTTGTTAGGTACCTCATGGATAATGGGACGTAGCTTCAATACGTTCTTAGATAACAAGATATAGTGGAAGTAATACCTCCAGAGGATATAATTAGATTTTAAATTGTCGTTTAATTAAGAGTTGTCAGGATCCTTTTGGATAATGGGATGTAGTTTTAAGACCCTCTTATATAACAAGATTCAGCGGAAGTAATACCTCTAGAAGATATAACTTAGATATAAAACTCTCATTTAGTTAGGAGTTGTCAGGACCCTCCTGGATAATGGGATCTAGCTTTCAAATTCTTAGTGATATTTGGTAGCATGATTCAGTTAACACTCACACATGTGCCCATCCACCAAACTGGGGTAGAAAATTTTCTTTGTTTTGTCTGTTTTGTTGAAATCAAGCACCCACCTAGAGAACAAGGGAAGATAACACGAGTTTCAAGAATGGAAAGTAGTTCAGACCCAAGCAGTCAGGCACCCACCTGGAGAAACAAGGGAAGACAGTTCAAAGAAAAGCAGTTTCAAGAAGAGGACAATTCGATTTGGAAATTAGGCACCTACCTAGAAGACAAGGGGAAGTAGAAATTTTAGAATCAGTTCAAGTTTTGATAATCAGGATCCCACATGGAGAACAAGGGAGCACAATTCAAGTTTCGGCAATCAGGAGCCCGCCTGAAGAACAAGGGAATAAAATTCAAGTTTTGGCAATCAGGAGCCCACCTGGAGAACAGAAGAACACAATTCAAGTTTCGGCAATCAGGAGCCCACCTGAAGAACAAGGGAATACAATTCATATTTTGGCAATCAGGAGCCTACCTCGAAAACAAGGGAATATAATTCAAGTTTTGGCAATCAGGAGCCCACTTGGAGAACAATGGAATACAATTCAAGTTTCGGCACTCAGGCGCCCACCTAGAGAGTAAGGGAATACAATTCATGTTTTGGCAATCAGGCGGCCACCTGGAGAACAAGGGGATATAGTTCAAGATTTTGTCAATCAAAAGCCCACCTGGAGAACAAGGGAATACAATTCAAGTTTTGGCAATCAGGAGCCCACCTGGAGAGCAAGGGAATAAAATTCAAGTTTTGGTAATCAGGCGCCCACCTGGAGAGCAAGGGAATACAGTTAAAGTTTTGGCAATCGGGCGCCCACCAGGAGAGCAAGGGAATACAGTTAAAGTTTTGGTAATCAGGTACCTACCTGGAGAATAAGGGAACACAATTTGAGTTTTGGCGGCCAGGCACCCACCTGGAGAACGAGGGAATATAATTCGAGTTTTGGTAATCAGGCACCCACCTCGAGAACGAGGGAGTATAATTCAAGTTTCAGCAGTCAGGCGCCCACATGGAGAACAAGGGAATACACTCATGTTTTGGCAGTTAGGCGCCTACCTAGAGAACAAGGGGATATAGTTCAAGTTGTTGGTAATCAGAAGCCCACCTGGAGAGCACGAGAATACAGTTCAAATTCAGCAATCAGGCACCCGCCTGGAGAACAAGGGAAGACAGTCCAAGTTTCGAAGGAATATAGTTCAAGTCTAGTAATCAGGCATCCACTTGGAGAAAAGGAAAAGCATCTCAGATTGCAACTCAAGTCAGCAACAAAGGAATTTCACCCGGATAATACAAGTCAACAAGACAACAAGGATCATAAGATCAAGCTTGAAGATATAGATAGGACTTTTCTAATTCATAGATCATAGCTTAGTCTAGCTTCTTTCATTTTGTCACGGTAAAATAAGGGGTTCGGTAAGCAGTAGCAGCAGCAGCAGTAACAGTGAAATCACAGCTTCATGGTAGTCCCATCTATCAGACATTATCGAACTACACTAACCTGATTCCTTTATAGCCAAGGATATGTAGGCAACCTCAGAAGCAGGGTGCGGTCAAATCTTTCAAAAATGCTTCCCGTGGATTATCCAAACAGACAAAAATCGCTCGTATCCGCTCACTTTATCATTGCACAAAAACTCTTCATGTTCCCGAGCAAAGAGGGGCAGCTGTGAGCACGTAATTTTTGCTTCACATGAATTACTCACATAATTTCAAAAAAAAAAATCTAATTATTTATAATTTTATGGATTTTCGTGGTATTTTCTGTTAATTATTTGCATTTGTCTGGGCATGTTTATTTTATTTTAATTAACGAAAAATACAAAAAAATATGGGTATTTGGATTTAGGATTTAACTTAATATTTTAGGGTTAATTAAGAAATTAAGTTATTTTATAAAAAGGAAAGCCGAATATAGTTTAATTTATTAACTTTAATTTTGAGTAGTTTTCTTTTAATTTGTCTTTTAATTAATTTGGATAATATTATCCAGGTTTAATTGATGTTTTTAGGTTAATTAGATTTTAGGATTTAACTCAGATTTTTTGAAAAAAAAAAAGAAAAAAAATTAGAAAAGAAGAAGAAAAGGAATTGATTTGGAAGAGAGGAAATCGAAAATTGAGATTTGGGCCTCTTTAATTAAAAAAACCAGCCCAGATCTAAATATACCCGTCCAAATAGCCCCAAAAACCGGCCCAGTTCCACCCTTACCCAATCCGTCTCCCACCCCAGTTCAAACGACCCCGTTTAATTAATAATTAATCTCAGTCATCAAGGTTTGAGATCTAACGGCTGAGAAACTAGGTTCATTTAATATATTAATCTCCGAACATCCCTACCCCCTCCCCTTATCATCATCTCTCCCAAAATCACCCCCTTCAGAGACCCCTCTAAACCCTAGAAGCCGCCACAATGTCCAACCGCCCTAAGGTGGCGGCGCCACCACGAATTACCACCAAAATCACACCCTTAAATCTCCTCTACCTCCGAATCCCAAATCCTCAATCCATTCAACTCGAATCCCTTCAAAACTCCTCAGATTTTAGATCTAAATTCGAAACCCTAGCACCGCCCAACTTCCTCAGGTGGCTGCGCCATCACCAACCACCGCCAAATTTACACCATATGACCTCCTTACCCCCCTCTTTCTGAATCCATAGTCCTTTTCCCTTGAATATGCCCCGAGCTCATCGAATATCAATTTGAAGTTGGGACCTTAAAAGGTCAAGTTCTAAAGTCAGCAGATTTGGACCAAATTAGACCTTGGTCATGCGTTTTTGTCTGAAAATGCATGGTTGAGACCCCTTTTAGTCAAAATCGTGAATCTGAAGAAGAACTTCAAGGATGACTTTCTTTCTTTTAGGTATTTTGTTCATTTCTCTGGTTTTGCATGTTTTTCTTTGATCATTTTTATTTCTTTTGCTTCTTTTCATTTGTTTATCAAAAAATTGCCTCTGCATGTATTTCTGTTATTTAGGTTAATCGTTAATTAGTCTTTCCTTTAATCTGGCTTAGTTTGATTGGTTTTCTTTTAGTTCTGGTCTAAAAAGGTCTATTTAATTTAGAGGTCTTTCTTTGATTTCAAAATGCTTTGGGTCATTTTTAATCTTTTGTGCTAAAATTATGTCGAGAATCTTTGGTTTTGAGTTTTGAAATCCATGCTTGTTTTGAAAGCCCAACGAAAGGGATTAATTCAATTGGTTAAAGGCCCATGTCTGATTTGCCTTGGGTCAATTTGACCCTTAACGATTAACCTAAATAACATAAACACATGCAGAGGCAATTTTTTAATAAACAGATGAAGAGAAGCAAAAGAAATAAAAATTTCTGTTATTTTGGTTAATCGTTAATTAGTCTTTCCTTTAATCTGGTTTAGTTTGATTGGTTTTCTTTTAGTTCTGGTCTAAAAAGGGCTATTTAATTTAGAGGTCCTTCTTTGATTTCAAAATGCTTTGGGTCATTTTTAAACTTCTGTGCTAAAATTCTGTCGAGAATTTTTGGTTTTGAGTTTTGAAATCCATGCTCGTTTTGAAAGCCGAAAGAAAAGGATTAATCTAATTGGTTAAAGGCCCAGGTCTGATTTGCCTTGGTCAATTTCACCCAGGTTGATCTGGCAAGGTAATTTTCAGGAGTTTTAAAGGGTAATTTAGGTAGATTGCTGAGAAAATCTTTCAATAACAGCCTTAGGAAGCTTCCTAGAAGCTAAAAACATACTTGCTTGGCAAGCAAGTCAATAATTTAGGGACTTTTGAACAAAAAACGAAAATTGGGAAGGATTAAAGGGCAAACTTAGCCCATTTCAGCTGCCCTAGTAGCTTGCCCATAAAGGAATTGCTAAGGTGAGCTCACTAGGGATTTGTTTTGAGAGAATTAGAGATAAAAATTTCAGAAAACGAGAAATGGCTAAAAAATCAGATAAAAAGCACTATTCTATTGGATTTTCACCTTCAAATCGTGAGATCTTTAATTGATGAAATAATTTTGGTTTCATTTGGGTTGCAATGAATTATGATCAAGTCTGGTTTGAAATCTTCTGGTCCATTGAGTGACTGAAATTGGTGTTTTGACTATTGTACTTCATTTGCTAGGTTTTAAAATTGGTTGCTGGTTCATTACTGGTTGCTGGGTTTTACTGCTGTTGTTGTTCATTGCTTTCACCTCTTCTTCCTTTTGTAATTTTCAGGTACACTATTAAAATTTGTCATGGAATTGTGTATTGATTAGCATGTATGAAGATTTGGAAGTTCAAGTTGAAGTTTGAATAGACATCTTAAATTTCTGTTGTAGTTACTACATTATGTGTGAATAGATGCTTCAGTTTTGTGTAGTTAAACTTTTGGTTTGTGCTGAGTGTTGGTTCATGCTAATAGCTTAGAGTGATTTAGTTTGTCAGATTTAGTGTATAATTTCAGAATATTGGATGTTGTAGTATTGTTTGAACTCTAGTTGCATGAATGGACTGTTAAACATTTGGTAAGGGAAAATTAATTGAGGATGACAGTTAGTGTCTTGTTTGAAATCAGGCTTGTTGTATGGCATATAGTCTATGACTCTGTTTTACACTCTGAAAGCATCACAGTTTGCGCTTGGTTAGAACAGCCTCTTAATAGCCCATGTTAGTTCTAATCTCATATACTTGTTTGTGGGAAGTTAGTGTAAGAACAAATTAACATGCAAGCATGAGCACGTCTTTAATTCTGGCATCAATATTTCAATTTAGTGTTTGGGTTTATAGACCTTTTGTGCGGTTTGGTTGAGCATTTGTTTTGGTTCCAATCCTTTTTGCTTATTTGGACTAGTCAAATTACTGAGTGTTGATTTGTTTGTATCAACTTACTCGGGTTTTGGTTTTGTTTTATATATAAGCATGTTCATCTCTGAGGTTAGGTTTGAAACCAATTTTAAAAATAGTTGAAAATTGGTTTGCACCTTATGATCAGATGGTAGTGTGGTTTGGAGACTTGAGCTGGAATGTTTAGTTGGGAATGATTAAAACCAGAAAGCCTGACTATTAATTGGTGCTTGGTGTTTAAAATTAGAATTTCAATTTACTAAATCAATCTCATCAGTAGTTGACATTATTTGGATGTTCTGGACATGTAGAACTGAGCCTCACTCGGGCCCATCTGCAAAGTATGTTAGATACATACCTCTGGTGCTTTTCTTATCAGAGTCGGGGCTTAACTTAAGCCCAAAAAAAACTTGAAGACGTTTCAAAGGGGGTTTTGTTTTTTTAGTGCTTGAAATAATTTCCTTTTGGGGTTTGCAACTTCATAATGCAATGCGTTTTAGTAATCCAATAATGTAGAATTCTTAGCTTAAATAAGTAAAAGTTTCGCAAATTTCTTTTACTTGATTAATTGGTTTTTTTTAAAGTAGTTTGGGTTGTGCCATATTAGACGAGACGCAATTTATGGCCCTCGTGAACTAATTTAGAAACTTGGTTAGAGTAATTCGAGGTGCGCCGTGCCAAACAAAAGAATAATCGCATGGCCCTCATTTTAATTAATTTTATTTTATCCTTAGAATTTGAGGCGTGCCTGTAAGGCCCCAGGAAATTTTACTAAGTAATCTAGGATTTTGTGGTGCCACGTAGGCTTATTATAATATTTTTATATGATATTAACATGGTGCACATCGATTGGATTTGGTAAAATATGTGTATAAGTCTTATGGTAAGTAATTTTAGGGTCTAAGGAAAGGCCTAAGTCTAAGAAAAATTGAAAAAGTTCATAATAGGCTAAAATTCCCAATGAGCTTGCACTAGTCCTCACTTTGAACGAGTATATCTAAATACGTATAAGGTTTTATATGATGAATAAACTATCAAATGAAAGTTTTTTGAGTCTAGTTTCCAACGCTTCAAACCATTCATCATTTGGACATCTCTACACAAAGTTATGATCAAATTACCAAAAGCTGGAAAACTGCAATCTTGTGTCAGATATGCGATCGCAAAAACCATTATGCGGTCCGCATACTTGATTTGCGATCACAAATCAGGTCGCAAACTGGACCAGCGTAGCCCATTTTTGGGCACCGAGTTTTGCCACGCGTTTATGGCCAGCATACCCAATCTGCGTTCCATTATGCGAACGCAGACCTGCATTCGGAGGGTAAATCTTCCTATTTTCATAACCCGACCCCATTTTAATATATAACCTTTGGGGCTTCATTTGGGGCCATTCTCTACTGATTTTAGAGAGAGGTGAGAGAATTTTAGAGAGAGAATGAGGAAACCAACATTCAAATCAACCAATCTTGCATCAATCTTCAAGAATCAAAGAACCCAATCACAAGTTCTTCATCTAAGAGGTAAGGTTCTATACCCTGGAGTTTAATTTCGAGTTTTGGGTATAAGATGAGATTATTAAGGTATGATTCTTGGGTGTAATACTATTATGTATATATGCATGTACAAATTAGGTTTGTGGGAAGATTATTTAACATAAATAAGTAAAGATTTGGTTGGAAAATGAAGAAAAACCTTGAAAAGGAGATTTAAAATTAAGATGCTCGACTAGTATTTGATAAAATGCTCAAATGAGTTGAAACCATGAATACCTTTCTAATTTGTGTTCAATTTTATTATGTCTCAAAGTAGATTGGAATTTCTAGAATTTTTGAAATATTGTAGTAACTTAAGGAAAGCTTAAACGAGGTATGTATGACTAACTTTAACTCTTGTAGAATCCCCTTGTTGTGACGAGCATACGGTATGTGTACCTTGTATGAAAATATGTATATTGATTGTCTTAGTTGATTTTCACACCACCAAGTTATATGTGATTGTGAGAAGTGATTTGATATGCCTACCTTATTATGTGCAAAGTTTGTAAATGCTTGAGGATGCCGACATGTAAGTATGTGTTAACGAACGAAAGAATGTTTATGTGGTAATAATTGTGTAACAAATGATGGAAAGAAATCTTAATTGATGCAAATGAAACAACTGTGGCAATAACATATATGGCTTGTCGTGGGCAATTATTCGTTGTGACTTAAAATACATATGAGCTGTTGTATTTGATGGAAATGGTATTGATGTTTATGGAAATTCTTTATGAACTTCTTCTTGTTGTTGTTGTTGTTTATGAATTGTGATTGTTCGGTGGGATCGGGTTGCGCGCCGCAACACGAAGTAATAAGGTGTGGGTTCTGGTGATAAGGGTGGCCGAGGTAATAAGGGTGGCCGAGGTAATAAGGGTGGAAAAAGTGATCGAAATAACTATTGAAATCATTGATGTGACGAAAAAATGTCTAAAGGGGAAAATGAGAGATTGTGAAACTTGTTTGGCTTTGATTGTCTCTTTCACGTGCATTTGATCATTAATTCTATTATTGTCTGTTACTTTTGTGTTATTTGATTTTACTTGGGGTAAAATTTGTTCATACATACCAGTACAATTCAAATGTACTGACGTCCCTTTTGCCGGGGACGCTACATTCGTGTTATGATTATAGGTGGTTCTATAACAGGTACTCTAGTCCACCGACAGTAGCACCTCCTCCACTTTTCGTCAGCTGTATTGGTGAGCCCCTTTCCTCATGGGCCCCTGCGTGCCTCATACCGCTTTTCTTCCCGGAGTCTTATTTTGGTATTTGTTTAAGGTATAGCTGGAGCCTTGTTGCCGGCATTTCCATATTATTCTTCAGTTGTATTTAGAAGCTCTGTAGACAGGTTGTGGGTAGTGTCTGGTATTGATATCTAAAATAGAAATATTGATGTTTGGAAATGATGTATAAAACTTGTATATCTTTTAAATTATGAATGAAGTTGCCAATGAATGTGAAATGGGAATCGTTAAAGGCTTGTTTATAGAATTTGATTAATGATGTATATTTCCTCTTTATTCAAAGATTGGGTAGTATCTATGAAACCTGTCAGGCTTGCTCGGTCGGGTTTACTCAGTTGAGTGCCGATCGCACTCCTCGAATTTTGGGGCATGACTGTGCCATTTAGTAAAATTTTCATGGCCCTCGCAAAGTTGCAAACGTGTAGTCGCTTTAGGAACGTTATTTTAATAATTTACCTTCTTAAACTCGGGTGCGCATTTATGTTACCCAAATCCAAATCCTAACAACATTATATAAAATATGTTGCGGACTGCGGGTGCATTTATATGCTGCGGTTCAAAACATGTTTTATGTGACGTTGAATTTTTTTTAAAATTAAATAAAAGCAGTTAAAAGGCTAAAATTGCACATAGGTTCAAAATGTTTTAAAATCAGATAATTATGCCAATTGTAACAGTTGAGCGACCGTGCTAGAACCACGGAACTCGGGAATGCCTAACACCTTCAACCGGGTTAACATAATTCCTTACCCGAATTTCTGGTTTGTGGACTGTAATACAAAGTCAATCTTTTCCTCGACTCGGGATTCGAATTGGTGACTTGGGACACCACAAATATTCCAAGTGGTGACTCTGAATCTAATAAATAATCCTGTTTCGATTGTCACTTAAATTGAAAAAAACTCCCTTATACCCTTCCACGGGTATAGGTAAAAGGGAGGTGTGACAGTTAGCGGAACTCTTGACTACCAAGAAGAAAGTCTAAAGGTTGACTGGCCGAATCTCCGCCCTATCGAGATTCATCTTGCGGTCGACTGATAGATGCCATAAATTTTTTGGTGTGCTAAAAAAGGACAACAGTCTTGAATGGACTCTCGAGTGCGTCCAAGCTCTGCGAGAACTGAAGGCCTACCTATCATTACCACCTCTGCTTTCAAAACTCAAAGCTAGGAAACACCTCCTCATCTATTTAACCATCTCCGAATTAGCCGTAAGTGCAGTCCTGACTCACAAAAACAAAGGTACGCAATCTCCTATTTATTAAATTAGAAAAACACTTATCAACGCCATTACGAGGTACCCGCACCTAAAAAAATGGCTCTAGAATTGGTCGTAGCTTCACGAAAGCTTAGGTCCTATTTCCAGTGCCACCTTATCTCGCTAGTTACAACCTATCCCATGGGGAGAATTTTGCAGAAACCCAATCTACCGGGGAGGATGGCCAAGTGGTCCATCAAGCTAAGCGAGCACAATATCACATACCTGTCGACGCCCCCTTTTTTCCTAAAGAGTAATCGGGTTCATGACATTCGGGAAGACAAATCTATTCCCACTTTTGGGAATTGGGTTTTGAATTTTGGAGAGTCGCCACCTAATGATTATAGTGCATTAGGACACTTTAAGAAGAATTAAAAATGAAAACCAGAGTTGGGTAAGGGCTTGAAATTATCCCGAGGGGAAGGTGTTAGGCACCCCCTCAAGATCCACTAGTGTGGTTCCCGGCCATGCTACAATTGTGACTTTGAAGGAAAATGTAAACAAACAAACAAGCAATCATTGCAAATATGGGAAAATTGTTACAAATAGGAGTGTGAAAAGGATTTAAAGATGCTGGAACTAGAGGATAACAATTTTGTAAATTAGGGAGAGATATGAAATGAGGGAGAGATCAAATAAATAATGCAAATAACCTAAGGAAATAAACAAGAGATGGAAGTTCAAAAAAAAAAGTTTTGGACAGCTTTTCAAAAGAATCTGAAAATAACAACTAATAAAAGGGAGAGGGGTCCTAGGTTTATACATTACATAGATCATTCGTACAACGCTGGTACCTAATTGTATGCATAGTGTTATCGTGTAATCATCATCTCCATGTCTACCCTTCCCACCCGTTTAGGTATTAAAGCGCGGAATGGTATCGTTTACCTACTGCATGCTATTACCCGTCCCAAACTATCAGTCCCGAAATGTTAGGACTTCTAATCCTAAAAGGGAAGAAAGGGATGGGGCCTTTGTGGAGTTTTAAAAGATAAAATTCTAGTTGCGACATTCAAAGCAAGTAGCAAGTAAAAGGGAAGAACAAACAATCATACAAGGCTCAAATTAACCCCCAGAAATCAAACAATCATTTAGTTTAGCATGCCTTAACAAATACTGGTTTGGTCTTAGATTAAAATTACGCAGCGAGCGGACTGGTTCAACACATAGATTTAGACAAAAAGTATGCATTAGGCAACTTGGATACAGTTGTTGGATATTAAAGTATTTACAGAAAAACATTGATTTGTAGAAGGTAACTAATGCAGAGGAGTTTCTGAAAGAAAGAGCAGACTGCAGACTTAGCTTAGAAATGAGTTTTAAAGAAAATCAGCGGACTGTCCGGTTATAAAACACAGAAATAATTGCAAAGAATTTCAGAGAAAAGTCAGAACTATCTGAGGAAAAGAGTAAGATGCAGAACTGTTTTAAAAGACGAGTTCAGGAAGTTGGTAGGTTTGTACCCCTCCGGAAGTTCCACATCTAGCTGAATGCATAAGTCTTCATAGTTCAGCCCTTCAATGCCTTTGCTATCTTCAACACCCTAGACCCGGCCAGTTAATTTCTTGAGTTCTACTGCTAAGTTCCTGATAAGGGAGTCCTTGTCATCAGACTCAGGTGCGTTTGAGATGGGTTGGGCATAGTAGGGCATAGTATCCACGTAAATAGGAGTGTTGTGGAGATGGTCATTTGTGGTGTTCAGTGGCTCGAGGATGAGTAATTGTTGCATGTGTTGCAGGTTTGGACGTGAGTAGATTGTATTTGTGGTTGCGGGGTATTTTGTGGAGGTGCAGGATTCTGGGTGTTGACATTAGGAACAGCAAGAGAGAATGATAGGATTTCCAAGTTCCGAACTTGGTCCAACTCTTCCTGGAATTTCAGCAATTTTTGTTCAAGGTGAGCAGTAGTTCCCTTAGCAATTGGGGTACCCTGAGAAGTTCCTCCCTTTCAATCTCCCTTCTAGCACTTGTGTTTTCCATTTTTCCTTTGTTCTTCTTCCGGACAGGACTCGGAGGAGGAGGAGGTGGAGGGCCCTTGGATTTTGTGGAATATGTCGATAGTGCCAGAATGCACGAACTAACCTTTGGGGAGGGGAATAAAAATAAAAGAAAAACAAAAAAGATAACAAGTTAGTGTGGGTTCTGAGGAAAAATGTTGCAGTATTTAAACACATTGTGCGAAAATATAAATCGTATCCTAATTTTGGTGCCTCGTTGTGCCCGAGGTACGCTTAGCGACAAATAATTTTGGAGAGCTTATAATGCTAAATGCCTCATTTTATTGATAAAAAATAAGACGAATCCAAACGACTCTAAATAACAAAAAGTAAATGTCACTAGTGGCCATTGTCCTTATTACATCATTAAAGCAAAATAAAGGACTCCTAACTACTTGGTCCTAGAAAGACCTTCCCCAGATTTGGCATCCTTGTTTCCCTCGAACAGCTCCACTAACTCGCGTAGTCCTAGCAGTAAGTAGGCTCGGGCTAGGTGTCCGCCTGTATTTCCTTCAGCGTTTTAGCAGTCTTCGATCCTCTTGATGAACTTTCCTTCCAGCTCTACTAGACCCCACTCCAAATATTCTAGTCGGTTGTTGGCGCTGACAGCCATTTCTTTCCACTCCTCGATTAATTTCTTGTTGGCTTCTTGTATTTCCCGATGCTCACTTTCACACTCTCGAATTCTCTTGCGCAGTTGATTATACTTAACTTGTGCTTCAACATGCTTGTCAATAATTCTGTGACCCCGAACGGATCTTGGCTGACCCATGCCATTGTCTTCTAACCAACCCGAATAATGTGGCACACAACCGGCGTGGTACCTATCTGGCTCAATGGATTCTTTCCCCAAAATGATTTTGCAATGCCATAAATGCTGAGCTTGGCACCTGTGAGGGCTATCATCGTCATGGAAATCAGCACTGAGGTGACTCATCTTATTGACCTTCGGTATGATTTGTTTTCTCCCAGCTTATCTCATGACTCGGAGAGGAACGTAAGGATAAGTTCCCCTCAAGCAAATCAGTATGAGAAATGGTGCATCTCGGGATCGAACGATGAACTCATCCGTGGGGAACCGCTAAAACGTCTACTGTACCTGGTCTTCTCTCAGATTTTCAAATAATTCCGCCCATCATCTGGCGTCCTCTGGCTGTGCGAACATTCTAGGCATATAATTCATACGCCTTGGCTGGTGGAAGGCGATATGATCATCCCAATCTCTGCATAGAATCTCTTGTCGGTACTCTCCTTTCTGGAGGTGTTCCATGAGCCACAGCTGAAGCAATAAATTGCAACCCTCAAAATGACTACCTTGTTGTTGACACTTGTTCAAGGCACTGTATATCTCAGCGACGATCATGGGCACTAT
Source organism: Nicotiana glauca (assembly GCA_026770625.1). Lineage (NCBI taxonomy): Eukaryota > Viridiplantae > Streptophyta > Magnoliopsida > Solanales > Solanaceae > Nicotiana > Nicotiana glauca. Next base: position 192,382 of record MU688829.1, on the reverse strand, counting down.
GCTGAAAGTCTTCCCACTAATCCCTTCCATCAGAGTTTTGGTTACCATGGCTAGTTTGGTGTGGATCCTAGCCTTCTTCATAGAGAACATGATCATCCCCAAAAAGCAAAACATGAAGACAAAAACCCTTCTATAGACGTGCCCCAATAAGGTGATAACAAATTCATCTGAATAGGTGCGGTATGACTTGCTATAGCAGTACCTCTCATATAGATAGTCAAACGGAATGTAGGAGTCTTTCAAATAGGTTAAGTCTGGGTTTTTCTTTAATCCCATCATCTTAAGAAAACCCCTTCCTTTACAATTTTCTGGCATGAGAAAACCCAGAGTCTCCCAAGGAATTCCAGCTAGACCCCCTATTTCTTCAAGTAAATGAGTCATTTCTAGGTCACCAAAGTGGAACACAGATTTGTCGCTATCCCAGAACAACGTTGCTACCTCTATGATTCTGTTGTTGGGCTGAATCTCTAGGAGAGAAGGAAGATTCCCTAGGTACTTGCAGACGAGTTTTTGATCACTTGAGTGGAGGTCATTCTACCAATTCAGCAGCCTTGGATGAATGTTGGTTACCATGCCAAATCTGGGGATCTCGTGCCTCATTTTCTTCAAAACAAAGTGTTAGGCCCTTACCCCCTCCAGACTTGACTATTTAAATCAATAATTAGCATATCAAAGCACTTAAGTTCTCCAAATAAATATAAAGAACGTGAAGGCGTCCGTTTGGGTTTCAAGGAAACCCGGTGGACTTTGGACAAGGCTATCTTAATGAGTCATTATGTGGACAACATAACTAACTCGGCTAGTTCTGTCCATGATGCATGTACAGTTTAATGGAGTATGGTTTCTATTTTGAAGTGCTAGACTGGTACCCTTGAGCGGACAACTCAATAGGGAAAGGCACCGAATCGTTGATTACACCGTTAATCGACTGGTTTTACCGCAAATACGCCTTTGCCAAATTTAAGGGGGTAATAGTATTGGAAGTGCACAACCACTCATTATAAGCGTTGCTATAGTATTTGTTTGGTACGAGTGGAATATGATATTGAAGATGCAATTTACAAGGATGAAACAAATTGACATATATTTTCACGTTCATACAATAAAGTTTACAATGATTGCTCAGAAATTACAACAGTATTGATGGAAAAGCAATAAATGAAGATAATTAAAGAAAAAGAAACAAAAGAAACAGGTTAGTTTCAAAATAAAGACATTAAACAAAAGCGATAAAAGAAAGCGATAAAGTCGCGTATAGCATGCAATGGTAAAAGCCTAAAGAAATTCCCCAGCAGAGTCGCCATGCTGTCAACGCCCCCTTTTTTCCTAAAGTGGAGTCGGGTTCACGACATTCAGGAAGACAACTCTACTCCCACTTTCGGGAATTGGGTTTTGGATTTTGGAGAGTCGCCACCTAATGATTATAGTGCATTAGGACACTTTAAGAAGAATTAAAGATGAAAACCAGAGTTGGGTAAGGGCTTTAAATTATCCCTAGGGGAAGGTGTTAGGCACCCCTCAAGATCCCCTAGTGTGGTTTCCGGCCATGCTACAATTGTGACTTTGAAGGCAAATGTAAACAAACAAACAAACAAGCATTGCAAATATGGGAAAATTGTTACAAATAGGAGTGCGAAAAGGATTTAAAGATGCTGGAACTAGAGGATAACACTTTTGTAAATTAGGAAGAGATATGCAATGAGGGAGAGATCAAATAAATAATGCAAATAACTTAAGGAAATAAACAAGAGATGGAAGTTCAAAAAAAAAAAGTTTTGGACAGCTTTTTGAAAGAATCTGAAAATAACAACTAATAAAGAGGGAGTGTTATCGTGTAATCATCATCTCCATGTCTACTCTTCCCACCTGTTTAGGCATTAAGGCGCGGAATGGTATCGTTTACCTACTGCATGCTATTACCCATCCCAAACTATCAGTCTCGGGGTGTTAGGACTTCTAATCTTAAATTGGAAGAAAGGGATGGGGCCTTTATGGAGTTTTAAAGGATAAATTCTAGTTGCGAAATTTAAAGCAAGTAGCAAGTAAAAGGGAAGAACAAACAGTCATACAAGTCTCAAATTAACCCCAGAAATCAAACAATCATTTAGTTTAGCATGCCTTAACAAATACTTGTTTGGTCTTAGATTAAAATTACGCAGCGAGCGGACTGGTTCAACATATAGATTTAGACAGAAAGTATGTATTAGGCAACTTGGATACAGTTGTTGGATATTATAGTATTTACAGAAAATCACTGATTTGTAGAAGGTAACTAATGCAGAGGAGTTTTTGAAAGAAAGAACAGACTGCCGATTTAGCTTAAAAATGAGTTTTAAAGAAAATCAGCGGACTGTCCGGTTATAAAACATAGAAATAATTGCAAAGAATTTTGGAGAAAAGTCAGAACTATCTGAGGAAAAGAGTAAGCTGCAGAACTGTTTTAAAAGACGAGTTCAGGAAGACTAGAATTTAGTTGGAAAACGCTTAGGTAGAATATTAGAAAAGAAACCGTTTCAGAAAAGATGCAGAGTTGAAGCACTCAACTTTCAGGACAAATGTACACTGATTCGAGAGAGTTTTATCAAAAAGATTAAGGCTTTTAAAAACGTTCCTGAATTAAGGCATTAAGGATCGGTTAGCAGATTATTATCAGATGAATTTGATGCGAAATCCTATAGGCATGATATCTACATTTTGATTTTTTTCAGAACCTGTTAAAGAATTTATGAAGAGATGACTATTTTAATTAATCCTACAGTTTGCCTAATGAATATGCATTCCCTATAGATATGATATCTATACATGAATTTCAGAATAACTTAGAATTCTTATAGGTAGGATCTCTACATGTGTTAGTTACGGAATATGAGCGTTAAATCCTATATGCATGCTTTCTATGTGATTTTCAGTATAGTTAGACATTAAACCCTATAGGAAGGATTTCTAGGTGACTTGCAGCATAATTAAATGTTAAACCCTATAGCCATGGTATCTATGTGATGAAATCAGTATTAGAGCCCCTATAGGCAGCATTTCTAGTTTGATTAAAAAGTAAAGCCCAAAATCATGATTTCTACCCTTTGGATGCAAGAAAGTAAATACCCCTCCCATACCCTTTTACTATATTCCCCAAGTTTCATACAAAATTAGTACAGCTCAATAAATCAAACTGGAAATTAAAGATACATAAAAAGCTAACAGCTGGATCCAAGCAGACTAATTCAATCTTGATGTCCAATAATATGTATTTAACCAACTCCCGGATCCAGATTTCCAAAACCATCTCTTTATCCAAGGTGTTTCAAAGTTTCAAGGAACCTCAGGGATTCGAGGCGTTGCTTACACCCAGGATATCATCAGAATTAGAATAGTGTAGTGTGGAAGAGCCAGCTCTCAGGCATCCAAGTTCAGAGGGAGCTCAGGGGTCCCAAATCATGGCTTGCAAGAGAGGGACAGACCTTATATCTAGGAATAGGTGCAAAGTGAAAGGGAATTAGGGAGCCGTGACAGGTGGCGGTCATACCTAGCCATAAGGTAGGCTGGCACACCCCCGACCACTTGTTTGGTTGAACAAGTTAGGAGCAGGCCTTTTGAAGGCCAGACCAAGGTTTGGATAATGATTCGGACACTATCAGACCCAAGTCCAAAGCTCAAGCACATAAAAAGGGAAATGGAAGTGGGAATTGATTGAGTTAGGGGTTCAAAGAACCCAGTTCAAAGTCATAGACAGCAATATTATAGTGCTGCTATGCCTTGAACTATACTCACATACAAAGGGGAAAGGGAAAGGGTATTCACATAAGAAAAGTAGTAGCAAAGTTGCAGAAACATAGTGAAGGAAAACCAAACAGAATTAGAATGTAAACACATAGTGGAGTAGCATTATTTAAAATAAGAGAAACATACCAAATGCAAAGTAAATATAGGTAGAACAACAGAGCAAGCAAATAGCAGGGCAAACTCAAATTCTCAGCAGAACACTTGAAAGTTCAGAGAGAACTCAAAGGTACTTCAGAAAGTAAAGAGTAGAATTAGAGAGAAGAAGAGAGTAAAAAGGCAGAGCTATGTGTAAAAGAGTGCAATTGGAGAGTCTGTTCAATTGTGACGTCTCAATTGCAGAAAAGAAGTCTGTTCAAGTGCAGAAGGGTAGCCCCCTTTTATAGTGCAGAAAACAAGTAGGAAGAGGTAAGAAATAACTTTGAAAAATCAGTCTCAATGATTTCCCTTCAGTCAAGTGATTTGAGTTCAAACGGGTATAAGGTAATTAAGGAAAGAAAATAACTAAAAACCCTTTTCCAGAGTAATATAATATGGGTAAATACACAGAGGCATTATTTAAGGAAAGAGCCTAGTAGTACATGGTTTGGGCAAAAACAAGGAAAGGCAATCAATCAACAGCCAGTAAAATCAAGAGTTGAGGTTTGGTGTGCATGAATCCAACCAGGAAAGGTGGAGAGGGGTTTAATCTAGAGAAAATCAGTAACACCCAATCAAACCTTATAAAAAGGAATTCGGAATCAATCACAAGTTGGCAAAAGGCCTTTTGAAAGAAAATTTTATCATATATAAAGCATACAGACATGTAAAACAAGAGAGAGAGACTGATGTAGAAAATATTCAAAATCATAACAAAGAGGTCGAGTTCATTTTGTAGATTTGGAATGAGTCTGAGAGAGTCAAGGATCCTGAATAGAACCTTAGCCCAAACACAAAGTCAAGCCTGCCCAAAAACCCCCCAAATACTAGGGTTTTCGACTCAAATCGGATGTATAGACGAGAAGACAACAACTAGAACAGGCTCAATAGTTTTTTTCAGAGGCTTTTGAGAAAACAAACAAATAGCATAGCAGGTTCAAGGCAAATGGAATGTAGAAACCAATTTTGAAGCACAGGGAACACGTTTAAGCAAAGCTTGCTACTCAAACAAGTTCAGAAGAGAAGAGGCGATATAAGCTTAGGAAAACAGCAGATGAAACATGCTTAGAACTCAAAACGAAAGTCCAGTAAAGGCAAACAAGGGATTAAAAACTCAGTAAAAAAAATATAGTAAAGGGACTCATAAGATAGACATGTAAAAGCATGTCATACAAACTAGTAGAAGAAAGAACAGAGCACAAATAGAAGAACATGCATAATACGGCAAATACAAGGACACAAGAGCAAACACGCGAGAAAAGGACATAAGAACATGGCACAGACAGATTCACACAAAGAAAAGAAGAAAAAGAAAAGTCAGAAAATGTCTTATGATTTCTTCAGAAACCCTAAATTCGAAACAAATAAATTTTGAAAGGAAAATTGGGGAAAACGTAAAACTCCATTAGAGCACAGATATAGCATAGATATAAGAAGACAACCAGATAAAAACCTCGAATAGCTTTGGGGTTTCAAAGAAACCCTAGAAATTAAAAGACTTGGAAGAAAGTCTGGTCTTGTCGGAGAAGGTAGAAATAGGCTCCTAATGCTTGGACACGTCGGAGCAAGGCCGGAAATGCCAAAGAGACTCGAATCAGCCAAGTTCTGGACGAGGACCTTCGAGGTCTAGCCTTGAATCTTCCAAGAGCACACGTATAGGAGCAGTAGGAGGTGATTAGAGGTTGTCCATGGCTAGATCAGCCATTGATTCCGGTGGCTTTTAGGTCGGAGAGGGAGGTAGGGTTTCAGATGTCGAGAGGATTCGAGAGAGATGAGGGATTTTGGAGGCGGCTGTTAGAGAGAAAATGAGGGGTTAGGGTTGGGTTAGGTGAGTTTTAAAAGAAAAGGAGTAATCATGGTCGTTGATCAAAAGGATCAACGGTCAGGATTAAAAGAAATTCGGGCGGGTTAAATAGTTGGATCGGGTTAATTAAGAAGTTGGGTAGGGAATTTTGAGTCTGATTTGGGCTTAAGGTTGGGTCAATTTTAGGCTAAAATTGAAATGAATTGGGCTATAATTGAAATAGCCAGTTTTTCCCTTTTATTTTATAAAAATAGTGAAAACGACTTTGAAAGAAAATTAAAGATGCTGAACCAATTTATAATGAATATATATTAATTAAAAATTGCTGGAACTAATTTTGCAATTATAAAACACTATTAACCGTAAAAATAGGCTATAATTGCATTTATATGCAATTAGCTTTAAAAAAAAACAAACAAATTTGTAAAAAATATACAAAAATCATCTTAATTATATTTTGATGTAAATATGAGAATAAAATAAATTATTCACAAAAATGATAATTTTGGGAATAATTATTATATTTTGTACTGTAAAATAGACAATAAATTGATTCTAAAAATTCTTAAAAATTTGGGAATAATACTAAAACACTTGGGTATGCTTATATATACATGTATATGTCATTTTGAAAATATTTTGGGTATATAAAATACTTAGAAAAAAATTGGGTATCAATAATACCAGCGACGAACGACGATAAATTCACAGGTGATCATCGACTTCATCGCAGACTTCAGTGCAAAGATAATGCCTAAAGTCAAAAAGTAAGACGTTCAAGCTTCCTTCCAAACACAAGACCTCTAAGTCCTATACACCGATAGATCATCCAATGCATCAGGATCCAGACTAGGACTCTTACTCGAGGTCCCTACAGGTAAAGTAATTTTCTAGTCCATAAGGCGCCCAAATATGACCAACAACAAGGCCGAGTATGAAGTCGTAATTGCAGGGCTGATGCTAGCAGTGAAGTATGGGGTGCGGCGGTTGAGACTCCGCTGTGATTCATAGCTCGTAGTCAACCAAGTCATAGGGACTTTCTAAATAAAGGAACAAAGGTTGTAAAGATACCAGATCGAAATCTGCAAGCACTACCTTAGTTTGACGAATGCTAGTTCGACCAAATTCTACATGCACAGAATACCAAAGCGGATGGTCTCGCCAAACTGGCTGTAGCTACCATAAACACCACGATTAGGGATAAAAGTGTAATCTACTTCTTCAAATCATCACTAGACCAAATCGAGGTAAGAACTTTACGCTTAAATTGGGATTGGCGCAATCATATTATTGCCTATTTACAGGGTGGCACACTTCCAAATAACAAAAAAGAAGCCAAGAAACAAAGAATGCAAATAGCCAGATGCAGTCTCCCCCATAGCGACCGATACAAGAGGACTTACGACAACACTCTAGAAAAATGCTTGGGCCCAAACCAGATCCGATGCATCCTCAAAGAGTTCCTTGAAGGCCATTGCGATGCTCACTTCGTAAATCGAGAAGTTGTCAGATGCCTTATACGGGCGTGATACTATTGGCTCACCATGAAAAAGGGCACCTCAAACTTCGTGAGAAAGTGAAAACGATGCCAAAAGTACGCCCCAATGACTCACCAAGCAGGCGAACACCTCCACTCGGTCACCTCCCTATGGTCGTTCATCAAATGTGAATGGACATTGTGGGCCCCTTCCCATCTGGGCAAGGTAATATACAATTCCTTTTTGTTTTTGCTGACTATTTCCCTAAATATGTGGAAGCGGGAACATTCACCCAAATACAGGAACAAGAGGTAATCACCCTTATGTGAAGGAATATCATCTACCAATTTGACATACCCACGGAGATCAACTGTGACAACGGATCCCAGTTTAGGAGAAAGAAGACCACCGAATTCTTCGAGAGAAAGAGGATACTTTCAACCCAATATCACCAAGTGAGTAACAGATAAGCAGAGTCCTCTAATAAGCCCATACTAAACGTCATGAAGAAAAAGCTCGAAGACTCGAAGAGACTGTGGTCGGAAATACTACCAGAAGTATTATGGGCATACCGAACAACTCTAAAGACGAGCACAAAAGAGAAGCCCTACTCTTTGGTTTATAGGGCCGAGGCAGTAATACTGGTCGAAGTAAGAGAACCCAGCCTAAGGTACTCCCTCAAAAGCGGTACGAGTAATGATGAGAGTAGAAGTCAGAAACTCGACAAAATCGATGAACAAAGAGATGGCTTACATAAGAATGGTCGCCCAAAAATATCAAGGAGAACGCTATTATAACAAGAACGCAAAGGTCTGGCCACTTAAAGTCAGGAACTACGTGCTAAAATCCAAAACTCAAGCGAGCAAAGACCCATGGGAAGGCAAGCTAGGAACAAAGTGGGACGGTCCGTACAAAATCACAACCAAAGCGAACAAGGGTTTATTCCAATTAGAGACAATGGAAGGAAAGCAATTAAAAGATAATTAGGACATCAGCCACCTCAAATACTTCAACTTCTAAGAGAAAAAGTGTCCCTCAAGTCGTACTCTTTTTCCCTTACTTGAGTTTTGTCCCATTTGGGTTTTCTTAAGGAGGTTTTTAACGAGGCAGCGAAGAGAACACTTTGAGTCAAACTACATGAGGGAGGGAATGTTTTTACTCTTTCATTGCCCGACTCCTCGATACTCTCCAAGTCAAACAATAAAGGGACTAGGTAGACTAAGACTGAGACTGGAACGCCAACAAACACCCAAAATTTGTAAATCTCTCCAAGTATATAACCAAAGAAACAATGTCGAAGTAATAAGAAACTTACATTTATCAGGACACTTTTTTTGTGTTAAGGTTATGTTCGAACCACGCTCGAACAACACCTATCAGCCTTTGGCCATGATTTAATATCGACCCTCAGACACAATTTAATAAAAGAACAACACTTATCAACCCTCATCCACAATTTAAAAAAAGGTTATGTTCGACCACGCCCAAACAACACCTATCGTCCCTCAACCACGAATTAATAAAAGGTTATGTTTGACCAAGCTCGAACAATACCTATCAGCCCTCGACCGTGATTTAATAAAAGTTTATGTTTGATCACGCTCAAATAATACCTATCGGCCCTCGGCCACAAATATAAAAAGGTTATGTTCGATCCTGCTCGAACAACACCCATCGGCCCTCGTCCACGACTAAGACAAGGTCACTTTCGACCTTGCCCGAACAACACCTACCAGCCCTCAGTAGAGATTAATAAAAATATAAGTTCGAACAACACCCATCAACCCTCAATCGAGGTTACTAAAAGAGAAGTTCAACCAAGTATGAACAACACCTACCGGCCCTCAGTCATGATTTAAAGAAGTAAAGATTCGACCAAGTTTGAATAACACCTATTAATCCCCGGCCACATTCCGATAAACTTTGATATATAAAAAGGACAATGACAAAAACATAAAGGAGCAAAACGCACAAAGTACAGAAACAAATCGCAGCAAATAAAAAAGGTGCAAGTAAAAGCAAAACCATCTCTGATATTATAAACAAAGATTTCTTACAAAGGCTCGTAAAGACACCAGTAAAAATACACAAAAACTTCAAAAAAAGCAAAAAAGAATTACTGTTGATCACTACCATCACGGCCCATTACACCCTTATCAGTCTGACCCTCATCGCCCACTCCATCCTCACTTAGAGGATATATGGAATCATACCAAGCCTCGTCCTTGAGGTTATTTATAACATCCTCACCGCCCTCATATTCTTCACCAAGACGAGGAGTAGTCGGATCATAGCCACAAGAAATCCAAGCCTCACAAGTCTTGACACGAGCATCCTCCAAGTCTGCGGCAGAACGGAGACTGCTATATGCAACACAAAAATCACATCTAGTCGAGCCTCGGCTTGAATCCACCCTTTGTATAACTCGCAAGGAATCTTAGGGAAGCCTGGAGCCACACATGAAGATGGTCGTTCAAGTAGTTTGTCATTCTCAGCCTCCAAAGCAGCAATCCGATCATAAAGGTCAGAGGTCTCTTTCTCCAACTCCCCAATCCTTTCATCAAGCCGCTCTTCATTAAGCATTGTCATGGACAAGTCGTTTTATCGCTCAGAACAAAGAGTTCGGATCATCGCTTGAAGGGACTCCGCCTTCGTTAGAGCTTCCAACCAAGCCGACTCCACCTTCTCTAGCTCCTCTTGTTTCTTAGCGACCTTGCCACTAAGAGCCTCCACCCTAAACTGACATTCTTCGAGTTGTCTTTGCAGCAGGACCACTTGGGCTAGGAGATCATTGCATTGGGATTATATGCCCCTACTAAGCTCAAGCTCCTCCTCTTTGCCCCTCAACGTGCCTTCCAAGATGCTGCACTTCTCCACGACCCGCATAAACTCCTTGTCCTGCTCCTTCAAATCCTCCTTCAGCTAGCACACATCACCGCTCTCGTGGAGCTGACACCTGAGCTCCTGATACTTCTCAAGACATTTAAAATACTTATCTTTCACCTTCACGTAAATATCTTTACATTTCTACTCCGGGAGAGTGTTGATACCCTATTTTTTCCTATATATTTTTTATACAAAGTACTTTCAAAAATAGCATGTACATGCATATATAAGCATGCCCAAGTATTTTGGTATTTTACCTAATTTTTAAAGACTTTCAAAATCAATTTATTGTCTATTCTAGCAGTATAAAATCTAATAATTATTCTCAAAGGTTTTCATTTTGGTGAATGACCTATTTTATTCTCATATTACACCAAAATATACCTAAGGTGATTTTTGTATATTTTTACAAATTTATATAGTATTTAAAAGACTAAATTGCATATAATTGCAATTGTAGCCTACTTTAAGATTAATAGCATTTTATAATTGTAAAATTGGGTCCAGTATTTTTAAATTAATATTTATATACTATTAATTATTTCTGTACTTTTAATTTGCTTTTAAAATTATCTTCACTATTTTTATAAAATAAAAGGGGAAGATAGGCTATTTAATATTTAGCCCTATTTTTATTTCAATAACAACCCCATTACATTTCTATTGTAGCCCTTAATTTGACTCAATTAAATCAGCTCAATTCCATTTAGATCCAACCTACGACCCAATTCCAAATGACCCGTCCGGTTCTTACTATTGATATTGATCCAGGCCATTGATCATTTTGACCAACGGCCATGAATCACCCTTACCTTTTTTAACTCCAAACGACTACCCTAATCCCTCATTTCTCATCTATCAGCCGCCTTTGAAACCTCTTGTCCCTCAAACTCTCTGAAACCATAGCCTCCTTCTACCCCTCTTCAACCACCACTCCACCGGAATCCATGCTTCTCAGGACATGGTTCGTTGGTACTCACCCCCTCCATCAGTAAACCATGGTTGTTTGAAGCTTCGAAACCGGACCTCTATGGTTCTCCTTCAGATCCTTCTCAGATCTGTAGATTTATGGCTTCTCCGGCCATTACCCCGGCATATTCAAGCACTATGAGCCTTTTCGACTCAGGATCTGACTTTCCTCGAGACCCTTCTCATTTCTAGGGTTTTCTCTGAAACCCTAAGCTTTTTGAGGTTCTTTACTTGATTATTTTTCTTAGATCTGGAAAATGTCTGTGTTCTATTGAACTTTTAAAAGGTTTTCCCTAAATTCTCTTTTTAAAGTCGTTTAATTTCGATTTAGGGTTTATGAAAGGATTTTCAAATGCATCTTTCTAATTCTTTTGTTCTTTGTTTATGTGGGTTTGTCTGTGTTATGCTCGTATGACTTCTCTTACTACGCATGTACTGTTCTTCTACTTTCTTTTTCTACTATACATGTTACTCCTATACTCACATGTTAATCCGTGTTATGTTTTCACTACTCCTCTACTATAGTGTTTACAATGAGTTCTTTGATGTTGTTCTCTTTACTGGACTATGTTTATGTTCTTACTAAGAATGATTCATTTGTTTTTGCCCAAAGTTTGTATCACGTTTTCTTCTAAACTTGTTTAAGTTCTGAGTTTTTCTTAAAACGTGTTCTCCTGTCTCTTAACTGTGTATTGTGTCTGTTTATTTCTCATAAGTGTTTGGAAAAGACTTCTGAACCTCTATCGAGTGGCTTGCCTTGTCATCTCTATTGTCGGATTCATCTTGAAACCTCGATTTAAGGCTTCCTTTGGCAATTTTGATTTTTTATGTTTGAATTAGGGTTCCACTTTGGGACCCTGGGCTTTCAGACTCATTGTGAGTCTAGAAATTGGAATTGTACCCTTTTTGCTTACGATTCTGAACCTCTCTTCGATTAAACTCTCTTCTAAATAACTTGACAGTCCTTTATTGATTCACATATTTGTGTGCTTTATATATATATAAGAACTCTTCTTTCAAAAATGTTTTACCAACTAATTGATTGACTCTGAAGTTCTTTAATGGGGCTAATTGATTACTACTGATTGCCTTTAAATTAAACCTTTCTTTACCCGTTTCCTGACTTGGTTCATTCGAGTAAAAGCCTATAAGTTTGATTTCCCTGGCTGTTTGATTGATTCCCTTTCCTTATTTTTCACAAACCGTGTACCATTGGAGTTTTTGCCTTAAATAACTCCTGTGTATTTACCCCTTCTTGTATTACTTTGGGGAAAGTATTAATCGAATTCTTTTCTTAAATATCTTCTACCCATTTCAAATCAAATCCCTTAACTGAACGGAAATTCTATGTGATTGATTGCAAACTACTTCCTTACCTTTCTTACTTTCTTCTCTACGCTATAAAAGGGACTACCCTTTTTCACTTTTAAGACACTTCGAGTGGAATACCTCGAACTTTTTACTTTCTGCTTACACATCTACAATACTGCTTTGAGTTCAATACTCTCTCAACACTCTGCTTTTCTGAGATCTTTTGGAACTGTCTGCTTACAAATTGGCTTTTCAAAACTACTATTTTTACCTGTTTTCCCTGAAACTGGTATGTCTGATTTAATTTTTTTGCCTCACCCCTATGTGTTTACTTTATAGTTTTAGAATTCTTATTTACTTTGCTGTTCATGTTTAGTGATTAAACTATGTATGTTCTTTCCTTGCATCTGTTTTCTATTGTGAATCCCTACCCCATATTCCCCTCTATGTGTTTGAGTTTAGGTTTTGTCCTGGCAGTATACAAATTACTGCTCAGGTCTGAACTTGATCTTCAATGGATCCTAACTCCTAATATTTGGCTAATAGGTTGGTCAAAGGGTGTGCCAGCATTCCTGATTGCTAGGCATGACCACGAGCCTGCCATGGCCTTCCTTCATTCCCCTCTATGCACTTACACTTACTCTTAGAATCTAAGTTCTTTCCCCCTCCTATGAGCCTTGCTTTGGGACCTCGAGTTCCCCTCTGAACTTGGACATTTGAGGGCTGGCCCTTCCACACTGCACTATAATCCCATTCTACAATGTATTTGGGGTGTAAGCACTGCTCGGAGCCCCTTCGAGGTTCTTAGGGAACTTTGACACATCCCAAATAAGAGAAAGGTCTTGGGAAAGTGATCTTGGAAGTTGGTTTATCTCATATTGTTATACCTTGAGTCTGAATTAGGCTGTTTGGTTGTAGCTTGAATTTCTGATGTAATTTTTTTTTATCTTTCTTGATTCATTCGGGTCTGTAATAATTTGTAATAACAATGGGGTTCTAGTGAAAAAAGGGGAGGGTCATCTATGTATGTATGTGGGTAGACATCATGCTCATAGGGATTACTATTTACAAATTCTGCATTTATGCATAACATATAGAACTCCTGCCTATAAGTTTCTACATATAGAAATCATGTATAAGTTTCTGCGCTTACGCATTTAGAAATATTGCCTATAAGTTATGCATTACATGTAGAAATCCTTCCTATAAGATTGTTTCATTACCACATTAGAAACCATGCCTATAAGTTTTGCATATAGAAATCATGATTATAGTTTTGTTTATGCACCTCTGCATATACGTCTGTCATTAGGCATATAATCATAGGTTTAATAATAATCAAACTTCATTATAGATACCATGCTTATAGGACTCCTGCACTTACGTAATCATCTTAAAACCAACAACTCTTAGAAACCATGCCTATAGGATGTAATCAGTTGAATCATCTTCGTCTATTTCATCTATGAGTTTAAAAATCAGTAGCAAGGTCATTTAAAATCTACAGAACTTTTGTTTATAAAACTAGTAACCTTTCTTTAAAATCAGTACGATTCTGCATTGTTAGATATCATGCTTATAGGCCTCATCTAGGCAAACTAGTAGGTAATTAATCAACTGTGTCAGTCCCTAATAAACTACAACCAGACAAGGCCTAATTTAGACTTCTCATATGAGAAATATGTGATAAAGCAACCTGTTCTAACGCTTTAAATTTAATTCAGACTGTAACCAGTATTTGAAGTTATGCTAGATAATTTGCTTCTTTAAGTGAGGAGGCATGTTGGAGCCTTTAATCTGCTATGTATTTCCCCTAACTGCAATATGTGTTTTGTTTGTCGCCTTAGACTTTTATCCTTTTAAACTCTATAAAAGCCCCCAACTCCCTCCCCCTTTTAGGATTAGTAGTCCCAAATGCCTCCGGGACTGATACGATTAAGACGGGTAATAGCATACAATAAGTAACAATACTATTCCGCATTTCAATACCTTAACGGGGTTGGTAAGGGTAGACATGGACATGATGACCGGTGCGCTAATACCACGTGCAACCCCTTTTTTTGCATTGATGTGATCCATATTGATTATAAACCTAGGACCCCCTTCCCCTTTACTTGTTTTCATTTATTGTTTAAATCTTTTCTTAAAAATTTTGCCCTCTTTACTTCTCTTCAAATTTCAATTTACTTGCAATACTATGTGAAAACTCCCCTTACTTGAACCCTTGTTTGTTTACTTGTTAAGTGAAGTCACAATTATAACATGGCCGGGAACCACACTAGTGGATATTAAGGGGTGCCTAACACCTTCCCCTCGAGATAATTTCAAGCCCTTACCCAACCTCTAGTTTTCTAAATTAAAATTCATTTTTAGTGTCCTAATATACTTTAATCATTTGGTGGTGACTCTTCAATTGCAAACCCAATTCCCAAAAGGAAATGAGTTGTCCGCCCAAATGTCATAAACCCGATTTCGCCTTAGAAAAAGGGGGCATTGACAGCAAGCACTCTCGATCTCCAAAATAACCATCTGCAAAATGAAGAAAAGAAATTAGAGATTATGAAAGAATATCTAAACATAAAGAAACAAACGGACATCGGTTATACTTACTCAAAGAGAAGGTCCATCAATGTTATTAGACAAAGTGTTGTCATCTATCGTCTCGAGGGTCGTGCCCTCAATTTCAGAACAAAGAGGACCAAGGGCAGGGATTATTTTCTCAGTGTTTACAAGTAGGTTACGATATATCGGGATCACAATATTCCTTGAACTCCCTTCCAACATCACTTCGAGTTGAGTGAGTCTCTCATCGACCATCCTCAAGTCATCCACATCCATGTCAGAGTCAGATCCAACGTCCTCCTCCGCTACAGCCTTCCTTCTATCATCAGTCGAAGAAGGCACGCCTGTTGTGACCCCAGAAGATGAGGCCTCCTCGTGCCTTGGAAGTGCAAGGCCTTCATTACGTACTACGCCCTCGATCGTGTCCCCCACGGGACGCATGATAGTTTCCTCCATGTGACGGGCCTTGGAACTTGCCTCGGGTCTCTCCCAAATATGCAATGTGGTCATTTATGGAAGGACAAAGCCACAATCTCCCACATCAATGGTTGTCGGCCTCTCTCTCCCATATTCATGGCTCTTATCTTATGAGGTATTAAACCACCATCATCAGGAGAGACGTCGTCCTTATCAACCAGGGAAAAGAGTTTGGGAGAAGAAGTTACAGATCGAATAGAGACAAGCTCCCAAACTATGGAAGCTAAGGTTGAGACCGGTACGGAAGACGTAGTAGTCACAACAAGAGCCAAAACCGAAGTCGATGATGCAGTAGTCACCTTCGAAAAAAGAGCATCGGTGCCAGCTCCTCCGAGAACCCTTTCCTAAGAAAAAGACAACATTAAGTTAGCAAAATAAATCCATACACAATAGGAAATGGAGCGGCCACGATCAAAGAAAGGAAATTACCAGTCGAAAGGAGAGCATGCTTGAATTTCTTAAAAGATTTTGGCCAATCACGAATACCTACAATGTGAGGGAGAAGTCGATCGACCTAGTAAGAGTTATGAGAGACAAGAGAAGGAGGTTGGCCATTGGCTGCAAAAGAGAAAAGTAAAAACATCAAAATTCTAAGAAGAAAATGAACGCATAAAGAAACAGGGCACTCACGAGCGTAGTTCAAAGCTTCAGGAAAGTTGTTGACATTGTCCATGACATCCTCAGTCCTAATAAAGAAGAATTTAAGGCACAATTAAACATTGGCTTTGTCGTCCATCTTCACTATCAAATATTTGCCTCCTTGGTGGCGAAGGTTCAACATCAGCCCCCTATAAAAGCAAGGTCGAATAGATGTATCAAGTGACGTCGCATTAGCTCAACTCCTACCAGCTCGGCAAATTTAGTTAGCATCTTAATCACCTTGTAGATGTACGGTGCAAGCTGAACCAAACAGATGCCGTAATGATGACAAAGTTCCTCCACTTGTGGGAGGAGGGGGAAATAATAGATGATGAGGAAAATATTGGTATAAAGAGCACGATACCCAAGACGATGGACCGTACCACGTCCCCCTCACTAGGGATCATATCATCATGGTTTGGAAGGTCGAATTTGGCCTTAAGTTCCCCCAATTTCCTAGGCGTCATCGTTGATTTATAAACTCCAAGTACAGTGTACGGTACTTTGTAAGGTCAGAACTATATTCGGGATTACGCAAAATTATTTCCTATATAGACGGGAAGGTTTCATCCTCAACAATGGCGGCAGCGCTGTTCCCATGGGAGGGAAACACCAACCCCAAGGGAGCAACACGACTCCCCTTACTAGCATCAGAAGATACGTTAGACATGATTCAACGTAACATAGGAGAGTAACAAACAAGAGGGAATGAATAACAATATAGGTCAATGAAACAGAGAAAATAAATTCAGAGAAGAAGAGAGCAAGAGAAAGGTATGGTGTTTCGAAACGTTAGAGGGTTTAAACTTTTAATCAGGTTCAAGGATCTCTATTTATAAAGTTCATGGCACTGAAACCAAAAATGGTTCATCATGATTCACACATGAAATGAAGCAATGCATCAGGAATATGCATCATAATGACGCATGGCATCATGATATCATCCTAACCCGTGGACAAGTATAACTCCAGCAAATCACCAGAGAAATTCGAAGCATGTGAAATGTGCAGCCCACAGAGGGCCACATCGCCTGCTCGCCGCAACAACCACGACTCGTATAGTCCGCTTGATTAGCTCGACCACCACCAATATGATCCGTTGATCGAACTCGTCTGCGAATTCGGCCTCAATAAGCGGAGAGACTAATTGTATGGGTCAAAATCTATCTATAGAATACTTAAGTGAAGAGGCATCAGTGAAACATTCCCAGGCCGCCACATGCAGAAATGATTAAGAAATCCTGGTCGCAGAGTCAACAAGGACTGAGGTCGAGGAGTCATCAAGGATCGAGGTCGAGGCTGAATACCCTTGATGGAGTTATAGCGATAAAGAAAATATTCTAGTGGATATTCTCTGGAGGTTCTTGGAACATATTCCCTATAAATAGAAAGAGACACAATGATAGGAGATAGGAGATATTCATTTGTAAAATACATTTTGACTTTATAGAGAGAATCTGGTCTTATTGCAAGTCTACAAGAACAACCTTTTGTCTAAGGCCCCGTTTGGCCATAAGTTTTGTCAAAATAAATTTGAGATTTATTTTCAAAACTCATGTCTGGCCATAAATTTTGCTCATATTTTGGCCAAATTCCAAATCAAAAATTTCAAATTCCAAAATCAGCTATTGAGCTGAATTTGGGCCAAAATCTCAAAACTTGGGAATTATATACATATTTTTTCAAAATAAAATTGAAAAATATGTTTTGAAAATGTATGTTCAAACACATTTTCATCTTCAAACCAAACTTCACCCAAATCAGATTTTTTATTAAAAATTTGGGATCTATGGCCAAACGCTAGCTAAGATTCTTTTCCACTTGATCCAAGAATAACTCTGATATAAAGGCTTATCCATTATTCATTATTGTTAGAAGTAATAACCATTGATTTCATCCTTTCTCAGGTGACTCATTTATTTTATTTGCATAAATACCATTTATTGTTATTCATCACTATTTAATGCTACATTAGTTCTGTTTGGATTCTTAAATATTGTCATTATTGAGCATCAACATAACTTTCAGAATAGATCTACGTGTTATTTATCATATTATCAAAAATTTTGTCTTTAGGATATTATTATTAGCCAAAATTAACCATTTGTATAAATTTAATTAGTTGAACCAAGATTCATATTTGGTCAAACAGTACCCATGAACTAGATCGTACCTATTACAATTAAAATGTAAATACTAATACTCATTTTATTTCAATTTAGATGACATATTTCACTTTTCGAGAGTCAAACTCTGTGAAGTTTGACTAACATTTAAAAAATATTTTTTATCACATTGACATGAGAAAAATTACAACTTATAGTACTTTTCATATAGTTATTGAATATTTAAATTTAAATTTTAAACTATTGAATTGAACTAATTTAATTTAGCTTCAAAGTTTAGTTAAGTTGACTTTCGATAAGCAAAATGTATCATCTGAATTGAAACAGAGAGAAAATATAAATGTCACGAAACTCTGTCATCGAGGTATGTATCTTTTAAGTTAATGTGCTCATTCAACCTTCATTTCCTTGTGTAGGAGCAAACATTATAGTATGCTAGAGTTCAAGAGACTAATGGGAACAAGCCTCAGTTGAGGTATCTAAGTAGAAATTGGTCACAAATTTGGGAGGCTGTGTTAGTCTTTGGCCAAAGAGTTAAAAAACGGGCAGCTGAAATTCCTAATCTTGACAAATTATATTAAAGAAGATCTTTTTTAATTTTATACTAGAGATACAAAAATTTCCTGCAGACTCTGTGATGACTCAAAAGCTCATCACTTATTTTAGAAATGAATTTTGTGTTCCTAGGCCTTAAAACCTCCCTTTTGTCTCACTTCGATTTACGTGCGTACTCTGGGCATGTACCCGGGAAGCCATTATGTGAAAATCTGTAAAAAAAAATGAATTTTACCTTTAAAATGAATTTAGGTTGACTTCTATTAATATTTTAGATAAAAGGACCCGGACCCTTAATTTGACGGTCCCAGAGGGTCGGTAGTAAAATATGGGACTTTGGTATACGCCCGAAATCGAATTTTAAAGTCCCAAGCCCGAAAAATAACTTTTTGAAAGAAATTGTTTAAATGAAATTACAAGACTTTTCAAAAATTTAAATATGTTTGAATTTGATGATATCAGACCCGTATTTTAGTTTCAGAGCCCAATATAGGTCTTATCTGTGATTTAAATTAAGCCTGCAAAATTTGGTAAGGAATGGACTTGAAATGACATGAATCAGACCCTCGGTTGTTAAAAATAGAACTTTAGAGTTCATGCAATTTTCTTTGATTTTGATGCTAAATTCGTAGTTACTGATGTTATTTTGATGATTTGATCGCATGAGCAAGTCTGTATGATATTTTTGAACTTGCGTGCATGTTTGGTTTGGAGCCCCGAGGGCTCGGGTGAGATTTAGATAGGCCATAGAGCGTTTTGAACTTAGGAAAAACTGTTGTGTGTTGCAAGTCTGCAGGCTTCGAAATTGCTAACACCCATCGCATTTGCAAAGACTGGGCTGGGTAGGGAACCTTCGCAATTGCGACTTTAGTAGGAATCACATTTGCGAACAATGGTTTGCATTTGTGAAAAAGGCAGAGTTGGGCATCCTTCGCAGTAGCAAAGCATATGCCGCAATTGCGAGTTCGCAATTACGAATGTATCATCGCAATTGCGATATTTGCGCCTCTGTAAATCATAACTTAGCCAAAAATTTATCATTTTTCAAACACTAACAATCCTAAACACTTCTAGGCGAATTTTCAATGACAAGCACTCTTCCAAATCGATTGTAAGTGATTTCTAACTCATTTTCTTTAATCTTTAACATCTCTTTTCATGATTTCAACTCAAAATCAAAGGTTTTCATGGGGGAAATTGGGTGTTTTGGGTAGAACCTAGGTTTTTTAAATTGTAGGAATTTGGACCTTGATTTGAGGTTCGATTTCAATTTAAATTATATATTTAGGTTCGTGAGTGAATGGGTAATTGGATTTTGGTTCGAACCTCGGGTTTTGACCATGTGGGCCGAGGGTAAATTTTTGACTTTTTGGGAAAAACTTTAGAAAATCTATTTTCATGCATTAGAATTGATTTATTTGCCATTTATCGATATAGTTAAGTAACTTGTGGCTAGATACGAGCGAATTGGTGGTGGAATCAAGAGGTAAAGCGGTTGTTGAGGCTTGAATTATGTTTGTGGCATCTAGGTAAATGTTTGGTCTAACCTTAGCTTGAGGGATTAGAAGTTGTGTCTTATTTGTTATGTGTTAATTATTGAGTACAATGTATAGGCATAGTGACGGTATCTATACGTGGTGTCAAGCATGCCCTTGGATCTAGTGTTGTAATTGTTATGACTTCGTTGAGATTTTCTCATGCTTAATATGTTGATTATCATTGATGGTTCCCTTGCCGGGATGTTATTGTTTATGATATTGACTCCCGTGCCGGGATGTTATTGCCATGACATTACCTCCCTTGCCGGGATATTATTGCTTATGATATTATTTTCCTTGCGGGGATGTTATTGCTTATGATATTGTTTCTCTTGCTGGAATATTGTTGTTATACTTTTGTTCCCTTACCGAGATTCTTTTGTGATTGAGGTTGATTTGTAAATGGGAATGGGTGGTACACCTCCACGAAAATATGTGAAATAGGAGTGGGTTTCATGTATGCAATAAGATATATGAAATAGGAGCGGGTTGCACACCTGCAACGAGATATGTGAAATGGGAGCGGGTTGCACGCCTGCAACGACATATATTAAATGGGAGCAGGTTTCACGCCTGCAACAAGACACATGAAATTAGAGTGGGTTACGTGCCTGCAACGAGACATATGAAATGGGAGCGGGTTGCATGCCTGCAATGAGACATATGAAATGGAATCGAGTTGCACGCCTGTAACAAGAAAGAAATGAAAGAGAATAATTTGTTTGTTTTCCTCATTATTGTTGGCAACTAAATTATGGTTTTTTTGCATTCCTCTTAGGTATTTTGTTGTTATTTGATACTCGCCGTAGCGTGGTTAGGCTAGGCACTTACCAGCACATGGGGTCGGTTATACTGATACTACACTATGTACTCTGTGCAGATACTGATACCGGAGCGTTTGGACCGTAATGAGGTTGTTGCCTTCAGTCCAACATGCGACTCGAGTTAGTCCTGCAGACGATTGCGGGCCTTAGCGTCTCCTTCTATCATTTCCTTATGTTTTTACTTATTTAGAGACAGAATCATGTATTTCTATTCAGACTTTATTTGTAGTACTCGTAGATGGACCGTGACTTGTGACACCAAATTCTGGCTAGTCTTGTAGTTTAGATTATGTAGCAATGTTTGGTTAAACTATTAAGTTTTCATCTTTCCCATTTTTGGTTATTTAATTTATTCCATTGTTTAATCACTTATTACATTGAACTGTTTAACATGCTTAATAAAAATGTTAATGAATTTATAATATTCGACTTGCCTAGCTTTCATGAGTAGGCTCCATCACGACTCCCAAGGGTGGGAAATTCAGGTCGTGACAAGTTGGTATCAGATCTTTAAGTTACTCAGGTGTCACAATTCATGGACAAGCTTAGTAGAGTTTGAGGGATCGGTATAGAGACGTCTGTATTTATCCCCTAGAGGCTGCAGAGTTAAGAAAAAAACTTCACATCTATTCATTCATGTCGTGTGATTTGGTTTCTTAATAAAATTGAACTTCTAATCTATTCTTGTGGTGACACGAGGAATATTTCTAGATTTTTCCCACGAGCATAGAGCAGTCTCAGCACCAGGGTTCTCGTGCCATGGTTCAGGCACTGAGTGTTCCACCACGCGCTTAGCCATCTAGAGGTGGAGGTAGGGGTGGTAGAGGTAGAGGTAGAGGTATTAGAGGTGGAGCTCATACCGCTAGAGGTGGAGTACACCCAGCAGCAGGCCATCCCAGAGATGTATTTCAAAGTGGTGGGGAAAAGCCCCGATGTTATGCTCTTCCAGCCAGGCCTGAGGCTGAGGCTTCCAATGCAGTTATCACAGGTACTGTTCTGGTTTGTATTAGAGATGCTTCAGTTCTATTTGATCCAGGATCTACATACTCCTATATGTTATCTTATTTTTCACCCTATATAGTCATGCTTAATGATTCTTTGAGTTCTCTTATATATGTGTCTACACCTGTGGGTGATTCTATTGAGGTAGACCGTGTCCACTGTTCATGTGTAGTTATGATTGGAGGACTAATAGTAGATTTGTTACTGTTGGACATGATTGATTTTGATGTCATATAGAGGATGGACTCGTTATCACCTTACCATACTATCTAGGACTGTCATGCCAAGGTTGTGACCTTAGCCTTGCCGAGTTTTCCTTGTTTAGAGTGGATATGGACTCCTAGTCCTTCTACCCGTGGTGTTATCTCATATATGAAGGTTCGGCGTATGGTCGAGAAGGGGTGTTGGGCCTATTTGGAATATATTTGTGATTCTAGTGCTAAGATTTCTTCTATAGATTCTGTGTGTTTGTTGTTCATGATATTCCTGAGGTATTTCTTTCAGACATGCCAGGTATGTCACCCGACAGGGATATTGACTTCTGCATTGATTTGGCTCCGGGCACTCAGTCCATTTCTATTCCGCCATACCATATGGCCCCGCTTGAGTTGAAAGAATTGAAGGAGCAGTTGCAACACTTACTTGATAAGGGCTTTATTAGACTTAGTGTCTCACCTTGGGATGAGCTAGTGTTGTTTGTTAAGAAGAATGATGGATCGATGAGAATGTGTATAGATTACCGGTAGTTGAACAAGGTCACAATCTGTAACGACCTGGCCGGTCGTTTCATGAGTTACCATTTTATTTCCCCTATTTATGCTTCTTAGTGCTTTGTTTATTGGTTTTATCGATGATTGGGTTGGTTGGATCGGGTTCGGAGAGGTTTTGGTAAGGTTTGAGACACTTAGTCTCTTTTGAGGAAGCTTAAATTGGAAAAGTCAACCGGATGTTGACTTTTGTGTTAGAGGGCTTGGATGTGAGTTCTGGTGGCTCGGATAGCTTCAGGAGGTGATTTGAGACTTAGGAGCATGATCGGAATGTGTTTTGGAGGTCCATAGTAGATTTAGGCTTGAATTAGTAAAATTTGAATTTTGGCGTTTTCCGGTTGATAGGTGAGATTTTGATATAGGGGTCAGAATGGAATTCCAAAAGTTTTAGTAGGTTTTTTGTGTCATTTGGGAGGTGTGTGCAAAATTTCAGGTCATTCAGACGTGGTTTGGTAGGCTTTTTGATCAAAAGCGTAATTTGGAAGATTTTGGAACCTTAGGCTTGAATGCAATGTGTTTTGGTTGATTCAATGTTGGTTGAGGTGTTTTGAAGATTGGTATAAGTTTGGATAGTGGTATAGGACTTATTGGTGCTTTTGGTTGAGGTCCCGGGGACCTCGGGCTGATTTCGGATTGCTGGCGGAAGATTTGAATTGGGTTTTGGCAGATAAAGTTCTTCCCATTGTTGTCATAACCGCACATGTGGCTAGGGGACCACAGGTGCGATATCGCAGAAGCGAGTTTGGAGCCGCAAATGCGATCAAAGGCATAGTTGAGTGAAACCATAGATGTAGTATTTGAACCACACATGTGTGACCACAGATGCGGAGGTAGGGTCGCAGGTGTAAAAGGTGACTTAAGTGATGATTGCAGAAGCGGTGCTCGGACCGCAAAAGTGGTTGCACAGGAGCGAGTACTAGACCGCAGGTGCGGAAAGCCTGGGCCAGAAGGTATAAAAGGATTTCTTCGCGATTTTGAGTTGTTCTTCACCATTTCAAGTCGGTTTAGGAGCTTTTTGGGAGATTTTAAAGAGGGATTCAAGGGATAACGTCTGGAGGTAAGATTTTTTAACCTAACAATCGATCCTAAGGCATTATTTCACTGATTTGGCCTAAGATTAATGGAAATTAACGATTAAAAATTGGGGATTAGGGCTTGGTATTGGAGACCTTGACTTGAGGATTTGAAGGTACATTTGTGGTCAGATTTTGGGACTTTTGATATGTATGAACTCATGGGGAGATATGGAATATTGACGTAAATTTTATCAAATTTTGAGACATGGGCCTAGGGGTCGGGTTTTGGTTAATTTTGGGATTTGTGTTGTAAATTGATTATTTTCGCATGGGCTTTGTTCCCTTACCATAAGTTGACATCGTGATTCTGATTTTAGATAGATTCCATGCCAGTGGAGGCTGATTCGAGGGGCAAATGCATCGCGAGCTAGATTTTGGACCAAATTGAGGTGAGTAATGATTTTAAATGTTGTCTTGAGGGTATGAAACCCCGGATTACACATCGTTTGTGCAATATTGAGGTGATGCACACGCTTGATAATGAGTGTGGGGCCGTGCACCGTTGGTGATTCTGACTTAGTACATCCCGAATGGCTGTTTTACCACGTATTTGATTGAAAACTATTTTCTATCATCATATTTTGGGCTGAATTCCATGTTTGGGCCTCATGCCAACTATTTGGACCCTTAGGGGGTTTTTACTGCTATTTCCTCACTATTTTTACCTTATACTTGTACTCAGTCATGCTATACTTTACTGTTTCCATAAGTCAGCCATGTTTACTCTATTTTAACACATTAAATGATATTTTAAATGATATTTTGAGCTTAGAATCATGTTTTACTGTTGCTCGAGTGGCTTATGGGATTATGATTGAGTAAGGATGAAGGCCTGTGTTGTGAGGATACTTTTGTGCCGGGCTGCACGCCGCAGCAGTGATACACTGATTTATGATTATGAGGCTGAGGGCCTAAGATTGTAGGCCACGAGTTGGATTGTTGATATGAGGTCGAGGGCCTATTGATTATGCCCCGAGATGGCTTGATATTGCGCTTTGCCGTAAGGGGCCCCTCTCGGAGTCTGTACACCCCCATTGAGTGCGGGTACCCATTTTGATATGAGATATAGCCCGAGGGGCTGGTGTTGTTCCATGTTATTGCCCGAGGGGCTGATTCTGTTGGTATTGTGCCCGAGAGGCGATTTTTATGTGTTTATCTTTTCTAGCTTCCTTTCATTTACTTGTTTAACTGTTAAGAAGGTGTTTTAAAGAATCTTATGTTGAACTAAGGTGTTTTATGCGATTTTACTGTGTTATTGCTCTTTATTGATTTTACTCTGCCTCTTTATAGCATGTTGTTGTGTTTTTATGTGATTTCTTATTGCTCAGTCTTCAGTTATTGTTATTACTCACTGAGTTGGAGTACTCACTTTACTCCCTGCACCCTGTGTACAGATTTAGATGCTTCAGATCCTGCTAGCGAGGGTTGATAGCTTCTGGCAGATTTTCAGAGTCCACTAGGTAGCTGCTCGGCATTCGCAGCCCAATGTTTCTCCCTCTTATCATTATTTCTTTCCCTTGTACTAGATTTTGTAATAGACTGTGTAGTCCCTTTTCTGTATTCCTAGACTTATGTTAGATGCTCATGACTGGTGACACCCCGATGTTGGGCTGTGTTGGTTATTCCGCAACTTATACTATTTTACTATTTCTATTAGGATTTTATCATGCTAATGACTTAATTATACTGTTTTAACTATTTAAGATGACTTGGGTATTGTGTCAGCTGGCCTTGTCTTCACGAGAGGCGCTATCATGACCGGGTCTGTGTTTAGGGTCCTGACAACAATCAAGAATAAGTATCCATTGCCGAAGATTGATGATTTGTTTGATCAGCTTTAGGGTGCCAAGGTATTTTCGAAGACCGAGTTGAC
The DNA here is from genome assembly GCA_026770625.1 of Nicotiana glauca. Taxonomy (NCBI): domain Eukaryota; kingdom Viridiplantae; phylum Streptophyta; class Magnoliopsida; order Solanales; family Solanaceae; genus Nicotiana; species Nicotiana glauca. Next base: position 166,580 of record MU688829.1, on the reverse strand, counting down.
ATCTGGCAACCATCAGTTGAGGATTAGGGCATCTGATGTCCCTAAGACAACTTTATGCACTCGGTACGGTCATTATGAGTTCTTGGTAATGTCATTCAGTCGGTGAGAGACCGCTTGCTTTAGATGTTTAGGCTTTGGCCAATCGATTTGTGAGGTTGAATGTTTCTGAGCCCAACCCGTATATTAGCTTGTACAGACGCTCATTCTTCTTTATTGGAGCTTATCGGATATCGGCAACATGATGATCCTAATTTCTGTTTTCTTAGAGACATGGTGCAACACGGTGGTGCCAAGCAGGTTACATTAGGAGATGATGGGGTTTTGAGGCTACATGGTCGATTTTGTGTGCCTAATGTGGATGGACTCTGAGAGTTGATTTTAGAGGAGGCCCATATTTCCCGGTACTCTATTTATCCGGGCGCCGCTAAGATGTATCAGAATTTGCGGCAGTATTATTGGTGGAGGGGGATGAAGAAGGATATTGTTGCATATTTTACTCGGTGTTTGAATTGTCAATAGCTAAAGTACGAGCATCAGAGACCTGGTGGTTTGCTTTAGAGGATTGAACTTCCCAAGCGGAAGTGAGAGAATATCATTATGGACTTTGTTGTTGGACTCCCACGGACTCAGAGGAAGTTCGATGCAGTATAGGTTATTGTTGATAGGCTGACCAAGTCAGCGCATTTCATTCATGTGGCAGTCTCATATTCTTTTGAGAGGTTAGCGGAGATCTATATCCGAGAGATTGTTCGTCTTCATGGTGTTCCCGTGTCTATCATTTCTGATCGAGGTACGCAGTTTACCTCACATTTCTAGAGAGCAGTTCAGCATGAGTTGGCCATACGGGTCAAGTTGAGCACAGCAGTCCATCCTCAGAAGGACGGGCAATCCGAGCGTACTATTGAGATTTTAGAGGATATGCTATGTGCTTGTGTTGTTGACTTTGGAGGTTCGTGGGATCAGTTTTGGCCTTTAGCGGAGTTTGCCTATAACAACAATTACCAGTTGAGCATTCAGATGGATCCTTATGAGGGTTTATGTGGTAGGCGGTGTTGGTCGCCGGTTTGGTAGTTTGATCCGGGAGAGACTCGGTTGTTGGGTACGGATCTAGTACAGGATTCCTTGGACAAGGTCAGGATCATTTAGGATAGACTTCGTACAGCTCAATCCAGGCAAAAGAGTTATGTCGACCGTAAGGTTTATGATGTTGCATTCATGGTCGGCGAGTGAGTGTTGCTTAGGGTGTCGCCTATGAAGGGCGTAAAAGATTTGGAAAGAAGGGCAAGCTTAGCCCTAAGTTCATTGGCCCGTTTGAGATTCTTGATTGAGTGGGAGAGGTGGCTTACAGACTTGCATTGCCGCCGAGTTTATCAATCTTGCATCCAGTGTTTCACATGTCCATGCTTCAGAAGTATCACGGCGATCCATCCCATGTGTTAGACTTCAACACTGTCCAGTTGGACAAGGACTTGTCATATGAGGAGGAGCCGATAGCTATTCTAGATCGGGAGGTTCGTTAGTTGAGATCGAAGAGTTTTCCTTCTGTCCGTGTTCAGTGGAGATGCTAGCCTGTTGAGGCACCGACCTGGGATTCCGAGTCCGATATCCGGAGTTGTTATCCCCATCTTTTCTCTGACTCAGGTACTTCCTTCTTATGTCCCTTTGAGGACAAACAGTTATTTTAAAGGTGGAGAATGTGATGACCCAAAATATTATCACTTGTTTTAGAAATGAATTCTGTATTTAGAGGCCTTAAAACCTCCCTTTTGTCTCATCTCAATTTGTATGCGTAGTCCGGGCGTCAATCCGGAAAGCCATTATGTGAAAATCTATGAAAAATAATGAATTTTGCCTTTAAAATGAATTTAGGTTGACTTCAGTCAACATTTTAGGTAAACAGACCCGGACCCCTGATTTGACGGTCCCAGAGGTCTGTAGGGAAATATAGGACTTAGGCGTATGCCCGGAATTGAATTTCGAGGTCTCAAGCCCGAGAAATAAATTTTTAAAAGAAATTGTTTAACTTAAATTATAAGAGTTTTCTGAAATTTAAATATATTTTAATTTGATGATATCGAGCCCGTATTTTGATTCTAGAGTTCGGTACAAATCTTGTATGTGATTTAAGTTGAGCATATAAAATTTGGTAAGAAACGGACTTGAAATGACGTGAATCGGACCCTTGGTTGATAAAAATGAAAGTTAAGAGTTCATGAAATTTTCTTTGATTTTGATGCTAAATTCATAGTTACTGATGTTATTTTGATGATTTGATCGCACGAGCAAGTCCGTATGATATTTTTGGACTTGCGTGCATGTTTGGTTTGGAGCCCCGAGGGCTCGTGTGAGTTTTAGATATGCCACGGAGTGTTTTGAACTTAGGAAAAACTGTTGTGTGTTGCAGGTCTGCAGGCTTCGCAATTGCAAAGCTTGGCTCGCAACTGCGAGTTCGCATTTGCGAACACCCATCGCATTTGCAAAGACTGGGCTGGGTAGGGAACCTTAGCAATTGCGAAACTTATTTCGCAATTGCGACCTTAGCAGGCATCACATTTGCGAACAATGGTTCACATTTCTGAAGAAGGGAGAGTTGGGCATCCTTTGGAATTACGAAGCATTTGCTGCAATTGCGAATGTATCATCGCAATTGCAATATCTGCGCCTATGTAAATCATAACTTAGCCGAAAATTTGTCATTTTTCAAACCCTCTCAAACCTAAACACCTCTAGGCGATTTTTCAAAGACAAATACTCTTCCAAACCGATTATCAGTCATTCCTAATTCATTTTCATTAATCTTTAATATCTTTTCTCATGATTTCAACTCAAAATCAAAGGTTTTCATGGGGGAAATTGAGTGTTTCGGGTAGAATCTAGGTTTTTTAAATTTTAGGAATTTGGACCTCGATTTGAGGTTCGATTTCAAAATAAATTATATATTTGGGTTCGTGGGTGATTGGGTAATTGGATTTTGGTTCGAACCTCGAGTTTTGACCATGTGGACCAGGGGTCGATTTTTGACTTTTTGGGAAAAACTTTAAAAAATCTATTTTCATGCATTAGAATTGATTCATTTCGCATTTATTGATATAGTTAAGTAACTTGTGGCTAGATACGAGCGAATTGGTGGTGGAATCATGAGGTAAAGCGGTAGTTGAGGCTTGAATTGTGTTCGTGGCATCGAGGTAAGTGTTTGGTCTAAACTTAGCTTGAGGGATTAGGAGTTGTATCTTATTTGCTATGTGTTAATTATGGTGTACGTCATATAGGCATGGTGACGAGTATCTATACGTCGGTGTCAAGCATGCCCGTGGGTCTAGTGTTGTAATTGTTGTGACTCCGTTGAGATTTACTCATGCTTAATATGTTGATTACCATTGATGGTTCCCTTGCCGGGATGTTATTGTTTATGATATTATCTCATTTGCCGGAATATTATTGCTATGACATTGTCTCCCTTGCCGAGATGTTATTGTTTACGATATTGTTTCCCTTGTAGGGATGTTGTTGTTATACTCTTGTTCCCTTTCCAGATTCTTTTGTGATTGAGGTTTATTTGTAAATAGGAACGGGTGGTACGCCGCTATGGAAATATGTGAAATGGGAGCGGGTTTCACGCCTGCAATGAGATATATGAAATAGGAGCGGGTTGAACGCATGCAACGAGGTATGTGAAATGGGAGTGGGTTGTACGCCTGAAATGAGATATATGAAATGGGAGCAGGTTGCACGCCTGCAACGAGATACATAAAATGAGAGCGGGTTGCAGGCCTGCAACGAGATATATGAAATGAAAGCGGGTTGTACGTCTGCAACGAGACATATGAAATGGGATCAGATTGTACGCCTGCAAGAAGAAAGAAATGAAAGAGAATACTTTATTTGTTTCCTCATTATTGTTGGCAACTAAATTATGGTTTCTTTACATTCCTCTTAGGCATTTTGTTATTATTTGATATTCCCCGTAGTATGTTTTCCCCTCCCCATCTTTAACTGTGAATATCTGCTTTTATTTTCCGTTGTATATGATTTAACTGCACAAGTTTATTTGGTAGTCTGGTTCTAGCCTCGTCACCACTTCACCTAGGTTAGGCTTACCAGCACATGGGGTCAATTGTGTTGATCCTACCCTCTACGCTATGTGCAGAGTTGAGTAACAGATCGGAGAAACGACGTACCTTTTTCTTGAGGCAAGCTTCTACCTTCAGAATCTATTTCTTGATATGGTATATAACTGTTTAAAAAGTGAAGCAAGTAGAGAGAATCAATGGTCAATATCCAGCATAGTGTATGAGTATCAATATCCAAGAACTTATCATACTGTGCTCGAATTATTGGCTCAAAAAATATTAATGTCTCAGTTATCAAATGTTGGACTTTGGAAAAACCCATGCACTTTTTGGCTATAGTTAGTTTGTGTCTTTCAGTGACAAAAAACTCTGGACGAAAACAATGGTATGGTCCAAGGCCTATTTTTTGAGGAATATAAGCTTGGATTTTAGTTTCTTTAATGGTTTTGGGAACTTGAAAAATATATGGAGAGAAGTCAATGGCTGTTTCTTTGTCTAATTTGAAGGAATTTGTGCCTTGAATTAGCCAACGTTTCTCGGATTCAGGACTATTAATGAAAGATTGCGTAGTCATTTATGGTTATTTTTGAAATTGGTTTTAGACTTTTTGGAGTACGGGGTTTTGGCTATTGAGTTGTGAAGTGAAGTGGGCTAATTAAGAAGCATGGTTTATATAGTGATGATGAGTTAGATATTTGGATTTTAATAATATTGAACAAGTTAAAATCACGTGTAAATTATAGTCAGCAACATAGGGATGGGTTCACACTATCACATTATACTAATTAATGCAACTTATTAGAGTTAGGAGAGGAATCTTGGAGCAACCGTAAAAGTTTCTCCTGACTTATAAATTACGGATTCGAACTGTGTAAGTAATCACTAATGCTTGCATTAAGATATGTTATTTACGTCATATTCTTTGGGTTGCGGCCTTCTCCAAACCCTACATGAATACATAATGATTTGTACATCGAACTAACTCAGATTTAAGAGATAATGTTTACCATGTGCTTTACTGATGATGTGAGATGTTCCTTTTAAAGTCAGAATCGATTCCTTGATATCCAACACAATGCGTGGCTCTTTACTATTGAGAACTAAAATTTATTTGCACATAATGTTTATATCAAACCAATAGATACATGACATGTGTCTGTAGTATAGACTCATCGTACTTAATTATATTAAACTAATACATATTTTTACCTAATAAAATTACTTAACCATGATAAATTATTACAGCTTCAATTAGTAAAGCAGTTGTGTATTGGTCAAAATCTGACTGTCGCGACCGAGTTGACCAACGTCCCGTCTGAATAATCAGACAGCGAAGAATAATATAGCCCATTCCATATCTCCTCCTCGACATCCGACGAATTAGCATGGGCGACGCTTAAAGGTACGTCAAAAGCACATTGGAGGCAAGATGACATGTAGCCCAGCAAAAGGAAAAGATGCCACAACTATATATAGCAAGGAAAAGCTTTCAACAAAGGGGGAGGGCTGCATCCTCTTTCACCTCCAACAACTAAACAACTCTCTTCTAATGATCTTGATGGAGATCTATGAATCTCTAGGAAAACATGTTAAATGGCCTTCTCATCGTTTGATGGGAAACGTTGCATTAAGCCTCAATAAAATCATCTACATCCCCTTCATCTTGTATGTGATCCAAATTGCTGGCTCTTTGATTTAAAATTTATTATATCTAATTAAGATTTATCCCTAAAATCTTTGATTGATTTGTTCAAAAGAGTTTCAATAACTTTTGACTTAAACAAGTTGGGCAATATGGAAAGCGTTAATCATTCAATAAGTCACATCTTATGAGAGACAAATACCAGTAAATCGTATAGTCTAGAATGCCCCAAAGCTTTATCACATGGTAAATCGAATTTTAAAAAAATAATGTAGTACTCAAAGTGGGGTTAATATTGTCTATGGATTCGTACCTACTTGGCTATTAAATTTGATAAACTTAGAACTTTAAAGAAACACCACTTACTAAACATATAACTACATCACCATTTTATATAATTGCCTATATGGTTGGAAGCAAGCACGTGGATTCACCGGATTCACCATATTGCAACAACATAATGAAAAGATTACTTCTGAAAAGAAAATTCTAGAAAAAGAAAAGCTCCAAAACAATTAAGTGAACTTTTATGTTAAGCAAGTTATTTTGTGAGGTCCCTACTAAAAGAGCTTTTATTGTAATAAAATAAAAATTCTTTGTAACGATCCGATCGGTCGTTGCTCGTTCCCCCATTTTCTACTTTTTTTGTGTTCTACAGCTGTATTATCACTTACCGGGTTAGTTAGTTCAGGTCCGGAGTGATTTTGGAGTGAATTGGGACACTTAGTCTCTTATTTGAAAGCTTAAGTTGAAAAAGTTGATCGGATGTTGACTTATGTGTAAATAAATTCGGATTTGAATTTTGATGGTTCCGTTAGCTCTGTTAGCTGATTTTGGACTTACGAGCGCGTCCGGAATGTGATTTGTAAGTCTATAGTAGAATTAGGCTTGAATTGGCAAAAGTTAAAATTTATGTGATTTTGGCCAGCAGTGAAAATTTTGATATATGGGTCGGGTTAGATTTCTGGAAGCTCGAGTAGGTTTGTGGTGTTAATTTTGACTTGATTGTAAAATTTGAGGTCAATCGGATGTGATTTTATAGGTTTCGGCGTCAGTTATAGAATTTGGAAGTTTCGAAGTTCATTAGGCTTGAATCCGTATGTAGTTTGTATTTTTGATGTTGTTCGAGGTATTTTGATGATTTGACTAAGTTTGTATGGTGTTATAGGACCTGTTCGTATATTTTGTTGTGGTCCCGAGGGCCTCGGAGTAATTTCAGGTGGTTGACAGCTTGATTTGAGTTGAGGAATTGCAGCTGAAGGGTTGCTGCTACTTATGTAACCGCACTTGCAAAGTTGGAACCGCATGTGCGAGCCCCCAGAAGCAAAGGAGGAGCCGTAGAAGCAGCCAAGGATGAACTTGGCAAGATTCGCAAGTACGAAGATTTTTCCGCGTTTGCAAAAGTCGCAGATGCGGACAACTAGGGGCAGGTGCGAGAGGGAGCCACATGTGCGATGGGTTTCCGCACCTGTGGTAGGCACATATGCGGTGTGGAAGCCACAAGAACGAAGTCTGGAATTTTAAGTTAAATCCGCACCTGTGATGGAATATCCGTAGGTGCACCGTCGCAGAAGCGACAAAATGGCTGCAGGGTGCAGTTTTGCTGGGCAGAAAGTATAAATAGAACACTTCAAGATTTTTCACTATTTTTATCATTTTTAGCTCGGATTTTGGGGATTTTGAGAGGGATTTCGAAGCAATCACTCAGATAGGTTTCATGTGCCTTTTATTCTTCAAAAATGGTGTTCGCCCACTAATTTTACACCTAGTTGGTGAATTTTTGGTGAAATTTGGGAGATTAGGGCTTGTGGATTGGAGAGTGAATTTTGGGGATTTGGAGAGGCAACTAATGTCGGATTTTGATGAATTTAGTATGGTTAGACTCGTGAGTGAATAGAATTTGGGGTTTTGTGACTTTTGTCCTTCGGTGGCCGGGTTTGAGCCGATTTCGGATTTTTTGCTATAATTTGGTATTTTTCTTGTGGAATCGATTCCTTTAGCCTATCTTGATTGTATTGTATTGCTTCTAGCTAGATTCGGGACGTTTGGAGCCCGATTTGAGAGGCAAAGGCATTGCGGAATAGGATTTTAGTCAGTTTGAGGTAGGTAACACCTTCAAACTTGGTTCTGAGGAAACCACAAACTACGTGTTATGTGATTAGTATAGAGGTGACTCACATGCCAAGTGAGGGCGTGCAGGCGTGCACCGTGAGAATTGTGACTTGGGTGATTTCATGTCACGTTTAGTGAATATATCTTGTTGATATCCATGTTTCCATCATGTGATAAAGTAATTGAGCTATAAATCATGCTAGATATCATGTTTAGGCATTACACCGATATTGTTGGAATCCTTAGTGGTCGTTTCTCACTGTCTTCTCACTATTTTCATTAAAATTCTATACTCAATCATTTTCATGCATTTTTATATAAGATATCAGTCTCAGTTATTTATTGATTCATCATATCATTATTCTGAGTTGTTTTCATGACATTGTGAGCCCGTGGGTGAGACTGGAGAGGTTGATGACTGAGTGAGGCCGAGAGTCTAGTTATGGGATCGGGTTACATGCTCGCAGCAGTTATATTGATGATTATGATAGCGCTTGGGTTGTAGGAGCCTCCGAATTTTGTAACATACCCCTACTGAGCGTGGATGATACTATTGAGGGATGAATTTTCCTGGACATGGATTTGTCCGAAGTACTTAATACCTAGAGATGGATTTATCCACATGGTAGATTGTCTTTTTTCCTCGGTACTAGGTGACTTATAGTCAATGTTGTATATGTTCCGAGATGGATTTCCCTGAGCCGAATAGCCAAATACGGTATCGAGTGGTTGAGCACTTGAGAGTGGGAGCACATGGTACATTTCATACAGCATGTGCATTGGCATGTAGGGATAGTTGAGTTGTATACCTTACACTGTTTAGATCTGTATTTACTTTATTGCTTTGAGTGTCTATTTAACTTGAAAGCATGCCTACGTTTCTGCACATTTATTTCTATTATATCTGTTGCGGTTGAGTTCATCACTATCTTTCAGTCTAATGTTTGGACTCGTTACTTACTGAGTTGGTGTACTCCCGTTACTCCCTGCACCTTGTGTGCTGATCCAGGCGATACCGGTCGCGGGCAGTTGCTGATTGAGTTTTTCAGAGTTTGGAGACTAATGATGTAGCTGCACGGCGTTCACAGGCCTTGACTCTCCTTCTGTATCATTTGTTGCATTTTAGTTTATTTCTATAAATACTGTAGTGGACTGTATTTTGGTTTAGATGCTCATGTACTCAGTGACACCACGGTTTTTAGGCTGAATTGTATCGTAATTTGGGATTTCTTAGGTTTTCAAACAATTTTCTTTAAATGTTAAATGCGTCCATTTACATTTTCAAACTTATTATTGATGTGATGTGTTGTTAAGTTGAGGATGTCCTAGTTCCACGATAAGCGCTATCACTGTTGATACCCAATTTTTCCCTGAGTATTTTATATACACAAAATACTTTCAAAAATAGCATATATATGCATATATGAGCACACCCAAGAGTTTTGGTACTTTACCAAAAAAAAATTAATGATTTTTAAACCAATTTATTGCCTATTTTTATACCATAAAATTCAATAATTATTCCCAAAACTATCATTTTGGAAAATAGCTTATTTTTATTCTCATATTTACACCAAAATATGACTAACTTGATTTTTGTACATTTTTACAAATTCACTTAGTAATTTAAAAACTAAATTGTACATAATTGCAATATTAGCCCCTTCTAAGATTTAATTGTAATTATATTTATAAAATTGACTCCAATATTTTTAATTCGATAATTATGTATTATTAATCATTTTAGTACATTTGATTTACTTCCAGGAATTACTTTACTATTTCTTATAAATTAAACAAGGGAAAAGTGGCTATTTAAAAGCTAGCCCTTTTTGCATTTTCAATTTTAGCCGGAATTGAGCCCAATCTCAGCCCCAAACCTGAGCCCAATTCCCTAACCCAATGCCCATTTAACCGACCCAACCCATAACCCTTTTAATCCTGGCTGTTGATCATTTAGATCAACGGCCACCGTTCCCCCTTTCCTTTTTAATTCCAAACTACCCCCAAACCCTCCCCATTTCTCTCAACGATGCTGCCTCTAATCCCTCGTCTCTCTCAAACGCTCTCACCCACTCGAAACCCTAATAGGCGCCTACCTCTTTTCGACCTCAAATCCACCGAAATCCATGGCTAATCTAACCACGGACAACCTCTACCCATCATTTACTTCTCTCACACGCTTGGTGCTTGAAGATTCGAAGGCCAGTCTTCGAGGATCTTCACCCAGACCTTCATCGATTCAAGATTTTCGGCCATTTCGGCCCTGCTCCGGCATATCTTTGCCTCCTGAGCCTGGTTCCAACCTTATCGACTCATATCTGATCTCGTGACTTCTAAGCCTTTCTCGTCCTTTAGGGTTCTCAGAAACCCTAGCCTATTCAAGGTTCTTTTTCGTCTTATTCGTTTAGATCTGTGCTATATCTATGCTGTGTGTGATGTTTAAAGCAGTTTCCCCAAATATCTTTTTTTTTAAAACCCTTTGATTTTAAATTTGGCTTTCTGAGTCTGTCTTTTAAATGTTTTGTTTGATTCATCTGCTTAGCATCTCTAGGTGATGGAAATCCCTAATTTTTTTGAATTTTGTTTGATTTCTAAGTCTACATATTGGTGTTCGTTTGATTTACTACTTAAGTGTGAAAGCCCTAATTTTAGGGTTTATTTGAGACTCTGAGACTGTTTATGTGTTTATCTGCTTATTTTCTCTAAATCTGATTGATTCTGGAAAACCCTAGTTCTTTGGGGGTCTGTTTGAGTTCCTGAAGTTCTTCGTTTGTTCGAGATTGCTCGATTCTTTTTACTTTAGCATGTAATTCTTTTGGTTCTAAGCTCTTGCTACTTGTCAAACTCGACTATGATTCTCACTCGACTCTTTGCATGCTTCTGATCCTTTGTCTGTCATTGGAACCTGACTTACGTGGCTATCATGTGATTATGCTCTTTGTCATGAGAACAACCTCACATGCCTAAGGCTATGCATTCCTTTACATGTTAAATTTCCCTCTCAAAGTAGCCCTTAATTATGGGCTGACTTCAAATCTCTTTGTGTGATTTTGATTACACTCTTGTAATTGAATCTTTCCTTATTGTACTGATTTCCCTGCTACTCAGACCAATTTTAATGCTTGTCTTGAAATCTCGACCCCTGCCTTTCCTGCTCAAGTTGATTGATTCCCTTACCTAGATTATATTGGTATTGGATTCTTATAGACCTTTCCTTGATTAGAGTCTGATGAATCTAGCCTCTATTACCTACTATGTACCTATACTACGCTTGAAATACTTCTTTATTAGTCATAATCAGCCTATGTGATCTCTTTCCTTGTTTAGCGCTTGCATGTTACCGTTTGATTTTTAATTCCTCAAATAAGGTAAGTCTTTGATACTGTTTAATTCTAATTGACACTTGTTCCCCTAATTATTGTTGAACTGCAATCCTTACCTTATTTTCTGTCTGTTTTTACACTATAAATACTCTCCTCCCTTCTCTTTGAACACACACGAACACAGAACAATCTGAGTTTACAAATCACTCTCACTTAAACTCTCTCTTTCTGATACTTGCACTGTTGTGGACTTTATTTACCTTCTTCTGCACTCTTTTGCTTCTATACTGGTATGTCTCAATTAGTTTACATGCCTCAACAACAATGTGTTTAATTCTGCCCATTTGTCTCTAGTATATTGTCGCATGTTTCCCCTTTCCTTTAGTCAGTATTTAAATTATGTATGCAATCAGTGGTCTGTCATAAATTTGATACTTTATAAATTCCCTTACCCTTTACCCTTTGCGTGTGTGTTATGGTTCAGGGAATAACAACACTAATATTGCTGTCTATGTCCTGAACTGGATTCTTTGAATCCCAAACTCAATCAATTCCCATTCCTTCTCCTCCTCTATGTGTATGAGCCCTGGACTTGGGTCTGATATTGTCCTAATCACTATCCAGACTTCAGTCTGACCTTTAAAAGGTCTGCTCCTAACTTGTTCAACCAAACAAGTGGTCAGGGGTGTGCCAGCCTACTTTGTTGCTAGGTATGACCACCACCTGGCATGGCTCCCCAATTCCCTTTCACTTTGCACTTACTCCTAGCTATAAGTTCTGCCCCTCTCTTGCAAGCCATGCTTTGGGACCCCTGAGCTCCCTCTGAACTAGGATGCCTGAGAGCTGGTTTTTCCACACTGCGCTATTCTAATTCTGATAGTATCCTAGGTGTAAGCAATGCCTGGAATCCCTGAGATTCCTTGGAACTTTGAAACACCTTGGATAAAGAGAAGGCTTTGGAAATCCGGATCCCGGAAGTGGCTTAATCGCATGTTATTAGACATTAAGGTTGAATTAGGCTCCTCGGATCTAGCTTTTAGTTTTTTATGTAACTTTTATTTTCCACTTTGATTCATTGGGTTGTAATAATTTTGTATGAAACTCGGGGAGTATAGTAAAAAGGGTGTGGGAGGGGTCTTTACTTTTTCTTGCATCCAAGGGGCAGAAATCATGAGTTAGGACTTTTATTTTCCATCAAACTAGAAATCCTGCCTATTGGGTCGTAATACGGATTCAATCACATAGAGACCATACCTATAGAATTTAACGCAAATCATCTAGAAAGCATGTCCATAGGGTTTAACATTCATGTTATGTAATTACGCATATAGCAATCATGTCTATAGGCTCTTGCATTTCTGCATACACAAATGTCATTAGGCAAACCGTTATAGGCTTAACAACAAAGTCGCATATAGACATCATGTGTATAAGACTCCTATTAATGTCATGAAAGGGTGTTAAAATCAGTAGATGTATAGAAAGTATGCCTATAGGAAATCTCGTCTTTAATAGTCTCATTCGTTTCTAAAACAGTACCAATTGTTGAACTCGTATCTATCTAAAACTGGTAATTTTCTACTTCTTTCCTGAAACCCGCTAAAATTGGTAAACCCTTTCTAATAATCAACCCGCACTTTCCTGAAGCTTGTAAACCTTTTAATCGGTCTGCATCTTTTCTGAAACAACTGGTAATTCTTTTCTAAAATCGGTTTGAATCTTTTCTCTTTGTCAAAACTGATAACTCTTTTCTCTAAAATCAGCTTGCATCTTTTTTGAAACTATTGGTAACTCTTTGCATCTTTCGTGAAATTAATAGATCGTACGCCTATTTATTATTCAACACATAGACAAAAGGTTGGCTAATTAATGAATTGGGTCAGTCCCTGACAACTGTATCCGGGTTGCCTAATGCAGACTTTCTGTCTAAATATATGTGTTGAACCAGTCCGATCGCTGCTTATTTTAAATCTAAGACCAAATCAATATTTGTCAAGTCATGCTAAACTATAAGATTGCTTGACTTCTGGGGTTAATTTGAGCCTTGTATGATTGTCTGTTCTCCCCATTTATTTGATACTTGTTTTGAATGTCGATGCTAGAATTTTATCCTTTAAACTCCATAAAGGCCTCCATCCCTTTCTTTTCCCTCTGGCATTAGAAGTCCTAATACCCCGGGACTGATAGGATTGGGACGGCTAGTAGCATGCGATAAGTAAACGATACCGTTCCGCGCTTTAATACCTTAACGGGGTGGGAAGGGTAGACATGGACATGATGATTACACGATAACACTCCGCGTACAGTTGAGCACCAGTGTTGTGAGAATGATCCATGTAATGTATAAACCTAGGACCCCTTTTCCTTCTTAGTTTAACAATTTCTTCCGAATCTCTAAAGCTATTGCATTTTTTTTTGCTTCTCACATGATTTTTGGATTATTTGCACTAAGTACTTGACCTTTTCCTCTATTTGCACATTTTTACAAAAAGAATTGCTCCTTCAAATTTAGGCATTTTTTTAACCTTTTGTGCTTATTGTACTTGTTTATTTACATTTGCATCTAAAGTCACAATTGTAGCATGGCCGGGAACTACACTAGTGGATCTTGAGAGATGCCTAACACCTTCCCCTCGAGATAATTTCAAGCCCTTACCCAAGACTCTGGTTTTCATCTTTTCTTCTAAAAGTTTCCTAATGCACTATAATCATTAGGTGGCAACTCTCCAAACTCAAAAAAAAAAACCAACTCCCAATGTGGGGAAAAGAGTTGTCTTCCCGAATGTCGTGAACCCGATTCCGCTTTAGGAAAAAAAAGGGTGCGTCGATAGCATGGCGACTCTGCTGGGGATTTCTTTAGGTTTTTACCATTGCATGCTATACGTGACTTTATTGGTTTCTTTTATCGCTTTTGTTTAATGTCTTTATTTGAAACTAACCTGTTTCTTTTGTTTCTTTTTCTTTAATTACTTTCATTTATTGCTTTTCCATCAATACTGTTGTAATTTCTGAACAATCATTGTAAACTTTATTGTATGAACGTGAAAATACATGTCAATTTATTTCATCCTTGTAAACTGCATCTTCAACATCATATTCCACTCGTGCCAAACAAATACTATAGCAACGCTTATAATGAGTAGTTGCGCACTTCCAATACTATCACCCTCTAAATTTGGCAAAGACATTTTTGCGGTAAAACCAGTCAATCAACGGTGTAGTCGACGGTTCCGTGCCTTTCCCTCTTGAGTTGTCCGCTCAAGGGTACCAGTCTAGCACTTCAAGATAAAAACCTTACTCGGTTAAACTGTACATGCATCATGGTCAAACCTAGCCGAGTCAGTTATGTTTTCCACATAATGGCTCATTAAGATAGCCTTGTCCAAAGTCCACCGGGTTCCTTGAAACCCAAACGGACACCTCCACATTCTGTGCATTTATTTGGAGAACTTAAATGCTTTGCTATGCTAATTATTGATTTAAATAGTCGAGTCTGGTGGGGGTAAGGGCCTAACACTCTGTTTTGCAGAAAATGAAGCACGAGATCCCCAGATTTGGCATGGTAACCAACATTCATCCAAGGCTACTGAATTGGTGGAACGACCTCCATTCTAGTGATCAAACATTCGTCCGCAAGTACCTAGTGAATCTGCCTTCTCTCCTAGAGATTCAACCTAACAACAGAATCATAGAGGCTGCAACATTGTTCTGGGATAGTGACAAATCTGTGTTCCGCTTTGGTGATCTAGAGATGACTCCTTTACTTGAAGAGATAAGGGGGTATAACTGGAATTCCTTGGGAGACTCCGGGTTTGCTTATGCCAGAAAATCGCAAAAGAAGGGGTTTCCTTAAAATGATGGGGTTGAAGAAAACTTAACCTGTTTGAAAGACTGCTATATCCCGTTTGACTATCTATATGAAAGGTACGGCCATAACAAGTCATACCGCACCTATTCAGACGAATTTGCTATCACCTCATTGGGGCATGTCCATAGAAGGGTCTTTGTTTTCATATTTTTCTTTTTTGGGGATGATCGTGTTCCCTATGAAGAAGGCTAGGATCCGCACTAGACTAGCCATGGTAACCAAAACTTTTATGGAAGGGATTGGTGGGCAAACTTTCGGCATAGTGCCCGTGATCGTCACCGAGATATACCGCGCCTTGAACAAGTGTCAACAACAAGGTAGTCATTTTGAGGGTTGCAATTTATTGCTTCAGCTTTGGCTCATGGAACACCTCCAGAAAGGAGAATACCGACAGGAGATCCTAGCAGAGATTGGGATGATCATATCGCCTTCCACCAGCCGAGGCGTATGAATTATATGCCAAAGATGTTCGCTCAGCCGGAGGACGCCAGAGAATGGGTAGAATTGTTTGAAAATCAGAAAGAAGACCAGGTGCAATGGATGTTTGAGTGGTTCCCTACGGATGAATTCATTGTCCGATCCCGAGATGCACCATTTCTCATACTGATTGGTTTGAGAGGGACTTATACTTACGTTCCTTTTCGAGCCATGAGGCAAGCTGGAAGAAAACAAATCATACCAAGGGTTGATAAAACAAGTCACCTCAGGGTTGATTTCCAAGACGATGATAGCCCTCACAGGTGCCAAGCTCAGCATTTGTGGCATTGCAAAATCGTTTTGGGGAAGGAATCCATTGAGCCAAACAGGTACCACGCCGGTTGTGTGCCGCATTATTCGGGTTGGTTAGAAGACGATGGCATGGGTCAGCTGAGATTCGTTCAAGGTCACAGAATTATTGACGAGCATGTCGAAGCACATGTTAAGTATAATCAACTACGCAAGAGAATTAGAGAGTGTGAAAGTGAGAATCGGGAAATACAAGAAGGCCATCAGAAATTGATCAAGGAATGGAAAGAAATGGTTGTCAGCGCCAACAACCGACTAGGATATGTGGAGCGGGGTCTAGTAGAGCTGGAAGGAAAGTTCATCAAGAGGATCGAAGACTGCCAAAATGCCGAAGGAAATGCGGGCGGACATCTGGCCCGAGCCTACTTACTGCTAGGACTACGCGAGCTGGTGGAGCTGTTCGAGGGAGACAAGGATGCCAGATCTGGGGAAGGTCCTTCCGGGACCAAGTAGTTAGGAGTCCTTTATTTTTACCTTAATGATGTAATAAGGCCAATGGCCACTAGTGACATTTACTTTCTGTTATTTAGAGTCGTTTTGGATTCGTCATATTTTTATCGATAAAATGAGGCATTTAGCATTATAAGTTCTCCAAAACTATTTGTCGCTAGGCCTACCTCGGGCACAACGAGGCACCAAAATTAGGACGTGATTTATATTCTCGCCCAATGTGTTTAAATACTGCAATACATTTTCCTCAGAACCCGCACTAACTTGTTACCTTTTTTGTTTTTCTTTTATTTTTATTCCCCTCCCCAAAGGTTAGTTCGTGCATTCTGGCACCATCAGCATACTCCACAAGATCCAAGGGCCCTCCACCTCCTCCTCCTCCGAGTCTTGTCCGGAACAAAAACAAAGGCAAAATGGGAGATACAAGCGCCAGAAAGGAGATTGAGATTCCTCACGGGACCCCGGTTGCTAAGGAAACTACTGCACAACTAGAACAAAAGCTGTTGAAATTCCAAAAAGAATTGGATCTGGTTCAAAATTTGGCGAACCTATCATTTTCTCTCACCGCTCCTGATGTCAACACCCAAAATCCCACACCTCCACAAAACACCCCGCAACCACAGATACAACCCACTCATACCTGCAACATATGCCACACTCCAAATAACACCCCACTACTCATTCCCGAGCCACTGAACACCACAAATGACCATCTCCACAACACTCCTATTTACGTGGATACTATACCTCACTATGCCCAACCCATCTCAAATACACCTCAGTCTGATTACAAGGACTCCCTCATCAGGAATTTAGCAGCAGAGCTCAAGAAATTAACCAGCCGAGTTCAGGGCGTGGAAGGTAACAAAGGCATTGAAGGATTGAATTACGAGGACTTGTGCATTCAACCAGATGTTGAACTTCCGGAGGGGTACAAACCTCCCAAGTTCGAAAAGTTTTATGGAACAGGAGATCCCAGAGTCCACCTGAGGACCTATTGAGATAAGCTAGTGGGGGTCGGAAGAGAAGAGAAGATCCGTATGAAGCTCTTCATAAGGAGCTTAAAGGGAGATGCACTATCCTGGTACATTAGTCAAGACCCCAAGAAATGGACGAATTGGGTAGTAATGGCATCAGACTTCATGGATACGTTACGGTTTAATACAGAGAACGCACCAGATGTATTCTACATACAGAATTTGAAGAAGAAACCCACCGAAACATTCCGCGAGTATGCTACTCATTGGAGGTCAGAAGCTGCAAAGGTCAGGGCAGCCCTAGAAGAAGAGCAAATGAATAGATTCTTCGTCCGGGCTCAGGATCCCCAATATTACGAGAGGTTGATGTTGATCGAGGGTCAAAAGTTCTCTGATATCATCAAACTCGGAGAAAGAATCAAAGAGGGCATCAGGAATGGTATGGTTACAAATCTTGAAGCATTGCAATCCACCAGTAAGGCTTTACAAACTGGTGGCGCATCCAAAAAGAAAGATGTAAGTGCTGTGATGGTCGCACATGGAGCCAAATCACCACCAAAATACCACACTTACCCATCACCTCCACTTACATATCAGCCTATCCCAAATTACCAAGCACTCGCACCCTCCTATCCGCCTCCCGTTTTCTAATCCTCTCCACCTCTCACATATCAACCCACCTCACCCAGATACTCTCAACCAGTGCCTGTTTACTAAGATTATAACAGTCAACCCCTCACTATCAATCACCACCTACCCATCAAAATTTTCCGAGACCCAGACCAAATTTTGACCTTAAACCTCCCAGACAATACACAGCCATCGCAGAACCAATTGACCAGTTATATGAAAGACTTAAATCTGTTGATTACGTCACTCCTATCCCAGCCAAAGCTCTATAAAATCCCTCCCAGTGGGTCAACCCCAACAAGACCTGTGCGTATCACTCCGGTATGAAGGGACACACCCTTGACGAGTGCCGTTAATTGAAAGATAAGATTTAGACACTGATCGACAATAAGGTCATTGTAGCAAAGGAGCCCGCTCCTAATGTTCGTAACAACCCCTTCCTGACCACAAAGGTGGAGACATTCATATGATCGAGATCGAGGATGATTGGGACCCCAAAGGGTCAATAGGTTTGATTGTTGAAGGGGATGAACCAAATAAGCCGACGGTTACCCTTAACCCAATTGTTGTGCAGAATCAGCCCTCCACGGACGACGAAGTAAATATGTCTATACCTCTTGAATTTGAAGTGCCTTCTTCTGCGAAGGCGTCCAGGCCAATCGATGTTGAATTTAGAGTTCCAAAGGCACCTACACCCTTTGAAGTTGTTGTGTTACCACCAAGGGTGCCTATTCCAGTGGCAATGACTGACATGATACCATTCCACTCAAATGCCATACCATGGGATTACACTGCTGAAGCTAGGAGGAAAGGAAAGACAAAGACAAGAGAAATGATTGCCGCACAAGGAATGACTAGAACAGGGAGGGTCTACACCCCAGAGCACCTAGATGATTCCGGTAAGCAAGCCTCGGGACGTCCCATTGAGATAGGACCCGGCGATCTTTGGAGGAAAATATAGGCTAAGGAATACTCGGTGGTTGAACAGTTGAACAAAACACCGGCACAGATATCTATCCTAGCTCTTTTGCAGAGTTTAGACGCTCACAAGAATGCCTTAATAAAGATACTGAGTGAAGCCTCTGTGCCCAGCGATATAACCGGGGGTGAGATGGCGAATATGGTAGGGCAAGTGTTGGAGAGCCACAAAATAACCTTCCATGAAGATGAGTTGCCTCCAGAAGGTTTGAGTCATAACAAGGCACTGCACATCAGCGTACAATGCGAAGACTATTTCATCACCAGGGTTCTGATCGATGGGGGATCGAGCCTCAACATCTGTCCGCTTGTAACTCTCAAGACTTTGGGGAAAGGCCTAAACAAGATCAAAGACGGGGCTATCAATGTAAAAGCCTTCGATGGGTCCTAGAGATCTACTATTGGAGAAATCAGCCTGTGCTTGCAAATGGGGACAACATGGTTTGACGTCGACTTCCAAGTGATAGACGTCCCGACATCCTACAACTTGCTGTTAGGACGCCCCTGGATCCACGCTACTGGAGCCCTAGCATCGACCCTGCATCAGGCGGTAAAGTTCGAATGGAATCACCAAGAAGTGATCATTCATGGCGATGGTAGTAACCCCATATATAGTCGCCAAACCATCCCAATGATCGGTGGCAGAAAGAGAATAGGTAGAGAACATAAGTTCAACCGGGAAGAATTTTGAGAATAGACCTAAGTTCAACCTGGAAGAAACTGAGGTCATTAATTTGGGAAATACAGAAAATGTCAAAGAAACTCGCATCAGTGTTCACTTGTCGCCATCAAAAAAGGAAGAGTACACGAAATTTTTAAAGGAATATGAGGACATATTCGCCTGGTCGTATGATGATATGACTGGTCTCAGCACGTCTATTGTAGCTCACAAACTGCCAACAGATCCAACCTGTCCGCCGGTAAAACAGAAGCTCAGGAAATTCAAGCTCGACATGAGTTTGAAAATCAAAGAAGAGGTTACTAAGCAAGTCAAAGCCAAGGTTCTCAGAGTGGTAGAGTATCCAACATGGTTAGCCAACATCGTGCCGGTACCAAAAAAGGATGGGAAGGTTATAATCTATGTCGACTATAGGGATCTCAACCGAGCTAGTCCCAAAGATGACTTCCCCTTGCCAAACATACACATTCTTATCGACAACTGCGCCAAGCATGAATTGCAGTCTTTCGTTGATTGCTTCGCCGGGTATCATCAGATATGGATGGATGAGGAAGATGTAGAGAAAACAACTTTCATCACGCCGTGGGGAATGTATTGTTACAAAATGATGCCATTCGGGTTAAAGAATGCTGGCGCCACATACATGAGAGCCATGGCTACTATATTCCATGACATGATACACAAGAAGATCGAGGTATATGTGGACGACGTTGTCACCAAATCCAGGAAAGCCATTGATCATATGGAAGACCTGAGAAAGTTCTTCAACAGACTGAGAAGGTATAACCTAAAACTGAATCCCGCCAAGTGTGCATTCGGGGTTCCTGCCAGAAAACTACTGGGTTTCATCATGAGCCGTCGCGGGATAGAATTGGACCCATCAAAGGTCAAAGACATTCAACAATTGCCACCGCCAAAGAACAAGAAGGGCGTGATGAGTTTCCTGGGGAGACTCAACTATATCAGCCGGTTCATAGCTCTGTCCACAGTCATTTGTGAACCCATCTTTAAAATGATAAAGAAAGACGCTGCTACTAGATGGACCGACGATTGTCATAAAGCCTTTTACAGAATCAAACGCCGCCAGTCTAGGTTCCTTCCGAGCCAGGAAGACCTCTATTACTTTACCTTGCGGTATTGGACGGAGCATTCGGTTTTGTCCTGGGACAACATGATAAAACGGGGAGAAAGAAGCAAGCCATCTATTATCTCAGCAAGAAGTTCACCCCGTACGAGGCCCGATATTCTCTAATAGAGCGCACCTGTTGTGCTCTGACTTGGGTATCTCAGAAATTGAGGCATTATTTCTGTGCCCATACTACTTATCTCATATCCAGGATAGACCCGGTGAAGTATATTTTCTAGAAGCCCATGCCCACTGGCAAGCTCGCCTAGTGGCAAATCTTGTTGAGTGAGTTCGGCATTGTTTACGTGACTCAAAAAGCAGTCAAGGGTCAAGCCATAGCAGATCACCTTTCCGAGAATCCCATTGAAGGAGAATACGAACCACTAAAAACGTATTTTCCTGACGAAGAAGTATCGCAGAATCCTACGATGGTTGTAGGTTGTTTTTCGACGGAGCCTCAAATTTCAAAGGAGTCGGCATAGGGGCAGTCCTAGTATCAGAAACCGGCCAGCATTACCCGATATCCGCCAAGCTCAGGTTCCCTTGCACAAACAACATGGCTGAATACGAAGCTTACATCCTGGGACTCAAGATGGCCATTGACATGAACATTCAAGAGTTGCTAGTAATTGGGGACTCAGACATGCTCATACATCAAGTTCGAGGAGAATGGGCCACCAAAAACTCCAAGATACTTCCCTATTTGCATCACATACATGAATTGAAGAAAAGATTCATAAAGACGGAATTTCAGCATGTCCCCAGGATTCAGAATGAGTTCGCTGACGCATTAGCCACTTTATCATCCATGATCCAGCATCCAGATGCAAATTTCATTGATCCCATCCCAGTAAGAATTTATGATCAACTAGCTTATTGTGCTCACGTTGAGGAAGAAGCAGACGGAAAACCATGGTTCCACGACATCAAAAGGTACTTGACAACAGGGAAGTATCCAGAACTTGCCAACGCCACTCGTAAACACACACTTCGGAGATTATCCAACAATTTCTTTCACAGTGGGGGAATCCTGCATAGGAGGACTCCCGATTTGGGTTTGTTAAGGTGTGTCGAAGCAAAAGAAGCAACCAGACTATTGGACGAAGTGCACGCAGGGACCTGCGGGCCATACATAAATGGTTTTGTCTTAGCAAAGAAGATACTCCGAGTAGGTTATTTTTGGATGACTATGGAAACAGACTGTATCCAGTACGTTCAAAAGTGCCATCGCTGTCAGATAAATGCAGATATGATAAAGGTGCCTCCAAACGAGCTTACTGCAAAAAGCTCACCATGGTCGTTCGTCACCTGGGGAATGGACGTCATTAGACCTATCAATCATGCCGCATCAAATGGGCATAGATTTATCCTGGTGGCAATCGATTATTTTACTAAATGGATTGAGGCAGCGTCATACAAAGCAGTGACTAAGAAAGTTATGGTAGAATTCGTCCGTGATCATATTGTTTGCCGATTCATGGTTCCAGAATCAATCATCACTGACAATGGTTCCAATCTCAACAGCGACTTGATGAAAGCAATGTGTGAGTCATTCAAGATCAAACACAAGAACTCTACAGCATACGGGCCTCAGATGAATGGAGCTGTAGAGGCAGCCAACAAGAATATCAAGAAGATACTAAGGAAGATGGTTGAAAGTCACAAACAATGGCATGAGAAGTTAGCACTTGCCTTGCTGGGATACCGCACCATGGTCCACACATCAACCGGGGCAACTCCCTACATGCTAGTTTATGGTACAGAGGCGGTCATTCCCGCCGAGGTAGAAATTCCTTCCTTGAGGATCGTACAAGAAGCAGAGTTGGACGACGCATAATGGGTAAAAGGTCACTACGAGCAGTTAGACATTATAGATGGAAAAAGGATGAATGCAATTTGCCACGGTCAGTTGTATCAGAACATAATGTCTAGAGCCTTCAACAAAAGAGTCAAGCCAAGGAAGTTTACACCGGGGCAGCTGGTGTTGAAGAAGATATTCCCACATCAAGATGAAGCCAAGGGGAAATTATCTCCCAACTGGCAAGGTCTATACATGGTTCACTGGGTTCTAACTGGAGGAGACCTTATCCTTGCTGAAATGGACGGAGAAGTTTGGCCAAAGCCGATTAATTCAGACGCAGTGAAACGATACTATGTGTAATCATATGCTTTCTGTTCATGATGTAATTTGAACAACGCCTGACCTGATTCCCGTTTAAGAGAGGATACGTAGGAAGCCCTATGGGTTCGGTCACAATTTAATAAAAATCTCATCTCCCCCTATTATTGGAACTGGGGAAGAATTTTGAGGAGGACCCTCAAAATTCCGAAGTCAGTCTTCAGCCACTCGTCGCCAGGGATGTCACCTCAGTAAACTAGGGCAGAATTTTGAGGAGGACCCTCAAAATTCCGAAGTTGATGCTTCAGTCATTCAGCGCAGCCGTCAGAAGTGCTAGCCCAGTAAACTGGGGCAGAATTTTGAGGAGGACCCTCAAAATTCCGGAGCAAGAGAGGTTGCAATGTCTCGAACCGCGTCACAGTCGTTGGTTCAGCTAAAAGAAAACTATTTTCTATCTCTACTTATGATATTTTTGCTAAATCATGCATAATTATTGGCCGAACTGCCGTTGTTTAGCAACGCTACCCCCGATGATACGCAACGCCAGGATTCAAGGAAGAACGAACTAACCTTTCCCCTTCTTACAAAACTCACGATTTTCTTTGGATGCAGGCACCCATGTCACAAAATTACCGAACATATTACACAATCGCATTGAACCGTCATATATATTATCATTTGCGATCCACATGCAATATCCCCAGTAGCCGCAGTATCACAATCAGCTACCGGCTATCAGCTAAGCATTTTTTTCACTTTCTATTTGCTTTTATCTTATTTGCATAAGGCTACCTTTCTGCCTTCTGAGACTAAGCATTGTCTCCATCTGCATTATCTGAATTGCATAAGGCTACCTTTCTGCCTTCCGAGACTAAGCGTTGTCTCCATCTGCATTATCCTGCATTGCATAAGGCTACCTTTCTGCCTTCCGAGTCTAAGCGTTGTCTCCATCTGCATTTCCTGCATTGCATAAGTCTACCTTTCTGCCTTCCGAGACTAAGCGTTGTCTCCATCTGCATTATCTGAATTGCATAAGGCTACCTTTCTACCTTCCGAGACTAAGCATTGTCTCCCTCTACATTATCCGAATTGCATAAGGCTACCTTTCTGCCTTCCGAGACTAAGCGTTGTCTCCATCTGCATTTTTTGTATTTTCATAAGGCTACCTTTCTGCCTTTCGAGACTAAGCATTGTCTCCATCCTGCATTATCTGCATAAGGCTACTTTTCTGCCTTCTGAGGTTAAGCTCTACCTCCACTTGCATGGATGAAATATCGCCACCTTATCTTTCTTGCATGGATGAAATATCGCCACCTTTGCCTACATCTTACATGGTTGAAATATCACCACCTTTATTTATGTCTTGCAATCGGCTGAAATATCGCCAAACTTTATTTAAATTCTCTATCGGCTGAAATATCACCACTTACACTTTTTTACATCGGTTGACAAATCGCCATTTTACTTTTACATCGGTTGAAACATCGTCGTTTTACTTTTACATCGGCTGAAATATCGCTACTTTTATTTACTTCTTGCAATCGGCTGAAATCTCGCCAAACTACTGTATTTAAATTTTCGGTCGGCTGAAATATTGCCATTCTTACTTTTCACATCGGCTGAAACATCGCCTGTTTATTTAAATTTCTCTCGGCTGAAATATCGCCATTTACGCTTTTGCATCGGCTGAAATACCGCCAAATCTTGCATGNTACAGATAATGCAAGATGGAGACAACGCCAAACTGTCCAAAGGCATCATCGTTCGGAGGCATCATCTTCATAGCCCGAGAACACCATGCCATGGCCCGAGGCCCCCACTTTACATCTTGCATATCATTATTCAAAGGCATCATGGTCCGGAGGCACCATTATCATGGCCCGAGAACGTTATTTCATAGCCTGCGAATCCATTAATTTTGCGCTTCATGGCCCAGGATATCATGGTCTGAGGATGTCATCCTAACCGTCCAAAGACAGCATTCATGGTCCAACGGGAACTTGCATCATGTTTAAGTATACACCTATATTGTTCACTTGCAGGTACCGCGCCTAGTAACGGACGTCTCAGCAGGAGCGACCCCGTTTCGGTTCTCGCAGCCGATCAATTTCAAAACACCTCTTTCTTCCCCCTGAGCGTCGTGACCGTCCTTTCAGATCTCCATCGACATGTTCCGTCAACGTTTCTTGAACTACATACGGCCTGATTCCTGTAAAACCAAGGATATGTAGGAAGCTTAGAAACCAGAGCTCGGTCAAATTCTTTTCAAAATGCCGCTTCCGGTCAAAATTGGCCATCATATCTTTACCCGACAACTCTTTCATCCTTCCCGGGCAAAGAGGGGCAGCTGTTGATACCTAATTTTTCCCTGAGTATTTTATATACACAAAATACTTTCAAAAATAACATATATATACATATATGAGCACACCCAATAGTTTTGGTACTTTACCAAAAAAAATTTAATGATTTTTAAACCAATTTATTGCTTATTTTTATACCATAAAATCCAATAATTATTCCCAAAACTATTATTTTGGAAAATAGCTTATTTTTATTCTCATATTTACACCAAAATATGACTAACTTGATTTTTGTACATTTTTACAAATTCACTTAGTATTTTAAAAACTAAATTGCATATAATTACAATATTAGCCCCTTTTAAGATTTAATTGTAATTATATTTATAACATTGACTCCAATATTTTTAATTCGATAATTATGTATTATTAATCATTTTAGTACGTTTGATTTACTTCCAGGAATTACTTTACTATTTCTTATAAATTAAACAAAGGAAAAGTGGCTATTTAAA
This sequence comes from Nicotiana glauca, assembly GCA_026770625.1. Lineage (NCBI taxonomy): Eukaryota > Viridiplantae > Streptophyta > Magnoliopsida > Solanales > Solanaceae > Nicotiana > Nicotiana glauca. The sequence continues at coordinate 140,999 of MU688829.1, read as the reverse complement.
AGCAAGCCTTTTTTGCATTTTCAATTTTAACCGGAATTGAGCCCAATCTCAGCCCCAAACCTGAGCGCAATTCCCTAACCCAATACCCATTTAACCGACCTAACCCATAACCCTTTTAATCCTAGCCGTTGATCATTTAGATCAACGGCCACCGTTCCCCCGTTCCTTTTTAATTCCAAACTACCCCCAAACCCTCCCCATTTCTCTCAACGGCGCTGTCTCTAATCCCTCGTCTCTCTCAAATGCTCTCACCCAATCGAAACCCTAATAACCGCCTACCACGTTTCAACCTCAAATCCACCGAAATCCATGGCTAATCTAACCATGGACGACCTCTACCCATCATCTACTGCTCTCACATGCTTGGTGCCTGAAGATTCGAAGGCCAGTCTTCGAGGATCTTCACCCAGACCTTCAACGATTCAAGATTTTCGGCCATTTCGGCCCTGCTCCGGTGTATCTTAGCCTCTTGAGCCTGGTTCCGGCCTTATCGACTCATATCTGATCTCGTGACTTTNGATCTCGTGACTTCCAAGCCTTTCTCGTCCTTTAGGGTTCTCAGAAACCCTAGCCTATTCAAGGTTCTTTTTCGTCTTATTCGTTTAGATCTGTGCTAGATCTATGCTCTGTGTGATGTTTAAAGCAGTTTCCCCAAATATCCTTTTTTTCCAATACCCTTTGATTTTAAATTAGGTTTTCTGAGTCTGTCTTTTAAATGTTTTGTTTGATTCATCTGCTTAGCATCTCTAGGTGATGGAAATCCCTAATTTTTTTGAATTTTGTTTGATTTCTAAGTCTACATTTTGGAGTTCGTTTGATTTACTGCTTAAGTGTGAAAGCCCTGATTTTAGGGTTTATTTGAGACTCTGAGGCTGTTTATGTGTTTATATGCTTATTTTCTCTAAATCTGATTGGATCTGGAAAACCCTAGTTCTTTGGGGGTTTGTTTGAGTTCCTGAAGTTCTTCGTTTGTTCGAGATTGCTCGATCTGATTCTTTTCACTTTAGCATGTAATTCTTTTGGTTCAAAGCTCTTGCTACTTGTCAAACTCGTCTATGATTCTCACTCGACTCTTTGCATGCTTCTGATCCTTTCTCTGTCACTGGAACCTGACTTACGTGGCTATCATGTGATTATTCTCTTTGTCATGAGAACAGCCTCACATGCCTAAGGCTATGCATTCCTTTATATGTTAAATTTCCCTCTCAAAGTAGCCCTTAATTATGGGCTGACTTCAAATCTCTTTATGTGATTCTGATTGCACTCTTGTAATTTATTCTTTCCTTATTGTACTGATTTCCCTGCTTCTCAGACCTATTTGAATGCTTGTCTTGAAATCTCGACCCCTACCTTTCCTGCTCAAGTTGATTGATTCCCTTACCTTGATTATATTGGTATTGGATTCTTATAGACCTTTACTTGATTAGAGTCTGATGAATCTAGCCTCTATTACCTATTATGTACCTGTACTATGCTTGAAATACTTCCTTATTAGTCATAATTAGCCTATGTGATCTCTTTCCTTGTTTAGCACTTGCATGTTACCATTTGATTTTTAATTTCTCAAATAAGGGAAGTCTTTGATACTGTTTAATTCTAATTGACACTTGTTCCCCTATGAAATCCTTACCTTATTTTCTGCCTGTTTTTACACTATAGATACTCTGCTCCCTTCTCTTTGAACACACACGAACACAAATCAATCTGAGTTTACAAATCACTCTCACTTAAACTCTCTCTTTCTGATACTTCCACTGCTGTGGACTTTATTTACCTTCTTCTGCACTCTTTTGCTTCTATTCTGGTATGTCTCAATTAGTTTACATGCCTCAACAACAATGTGTTTAATTCTGCCCATTTGTCTCTAGCATATTGTCGCATGTTTCCCCATTCCTTTAGTCAGTATTTAAATTATGTATGCAATCAGCGGTCTGTAATGAATTTGATACTTTATGAATTCCCTTACCCTTTACCCTTTGCATGTGAGTTATGGTTCAGAGAATAACAACACTCCAATATTGCTGTCTATGTCCTGAACTAGATTCTTTGAATCCTTAACTCAATCAATTTCCATTCCTTCTCCCCCTCTATGTGTCTGAGCCCTGGACTTGGGTCTGATAGTGTCCTAATCACTATCCAGACTTTAGCCTGACCTTCAAAAGGTCTGCTCCTAAATTGTTCAACCAAAAAAGTGGTCAGGGGTGTGACAGCCTACTTTGTGGCTAGGTATGAGCACCACCTGGCATGGCTCCCCAATTCCTTTTCACTTTGCACTTACTCCTAGCTATAAGTTTTGCCCCTCTCTTGCAAGCCATGCTTAGGGACCCCTGAGCTCCCTCTGAACTTGGATGCCTGAGAGCTGGTTTTTCAACACTGCGCTATTCTAATTCTGATAGTATCCTAGGTGTAAGCAATGCTTGGAATCCCTGAGATTCCTTGGAACTTTGAAACACCTTGGATAAAGAGAAGGCTTTGGAAATCCGGATCCCGGAAGTGGCTCAATCGCATATTATTAGACATTAAGGTTGAATTAGGCTCATCGAATCTAGCTGTTAGTTTTTTATGTAACTTCTATTTTCCAGTTTGATTCATTGGGTTGTAATAATTTTGTATGAAACTCGGGGAGTATAGTAAAAAGGGTGTGGGAGGGGTCTTTACTTTTTCTTGCATCCAAGGGGTAGAAATCATGAGTTAGGACTTTTATTTTCCATCAAACTAGAAATCCTGCCTATAGGGTCGTAATACGGATTCAATCACATAGAGACCATGCCTATAGAATTTAACCCAAATCAACTAGAAAGCATGTCCATAGGGTTTAGCATTCATGTTCTGTAATTACGCATATAGCAATCATGTATATAGGCTCTTGCATTTCTGCGTACACAAATGTCATTAGGCAAACCGTTATAGGCTTAATAACAAAGTCGCATATAGACATCATGTGTATAAGACTCCTATTAATGTCATGAAAGGGTGTTAAAATCAGTAGACGCATAGAAATCATGCCTATAGGAAATCTCGTCTTTAATAGTCTCATTCGTTTCTAAAACAGTACCAATTGCTGAACTCGTATCTATCTAAACCTTGTAATTTTCTACTTCTTTCCTGAAACCCGCTAAAATTGGTAAACCCTTTCTAATAATCAACTCGCACTTTCCTGAAGCTTGTAAACCTTTTAATCGGTCTGCATCTTTTCTGAAACAACTGGTAATTCTTTTCTAAAATCAATTTGCATTTTTTCTCTTTGTCAAAACTGATAACTCTTTTCTCTAAAATCAGCTTGCATCTTTTCGGAAACTATTGGTAACTCTTTGCATCTTTCCTGAAATTAATAGATCTTACGCCTATTTATTATTCAACACATAGACAAAAGGTTGGCTAATTCATGAATTGGGTCAGTCCCTGACAACTGTATCCGGGTTGCCTAATGCAGACTTTCTGACTAAATATATATGTTGAACCAGTCCGATCGCTGCTTATTTTAAATCTAAGACCAAATCAGTATTTGTCAAGGCATGCTAAACTATAAGATTGCTTGACTTCTGGGGTTAATTTGAGCCTTGTATGATTGTCTGTTCTCCCCCTTTATTTGATACTTGTTTTGAATGTCGATGCTAGAATTTTATCCTTTAAACGCCATAAAGGCCTCCATCCCTTTCTTTCCCCTGTAGGATTAGAAGTCCTAATACCACGGGACTGATAGGATTGGAACGGGTAGTAGCATGCGATAAGTAAACGATACCGTTCCGCGCTTTAATACCCTAACGGGGTGGGAAGGGTAGACATGGTGATGATGATTACACGATAACACTCCGCGTACAATTGAGTAGCAGTGTTGTGCGAATGATCCATGTAATGTATAAACCTAGGACCCCTTTTCCTTCTTAGTTTAACAATTTTTTCTGAATCTCTAAAGCTATCGCATTTTTTTTGCTTCTCACATGATTTTCAGATTATTTGCACTAAGTACTTGACCTTTCCCTCTATTTGAACATTTTTACAAAGAGAATTGCTCCTTCAAATTTTGGCACTTTTTTTAAGCTTTTGTGGTTCTTGTACTTGTTTATTTACATTTGCATCTAAAGTCACAATTGTAGCATGGCCGGGAACCACACTAGTGGATTTTGAGGGGTGTCTAACACCTTTCCCTCGAGATAATTTCAAGCCCTTACCCAAGACTTTGGTTTTCATCTTTTCTTCTAAAAGTGTCCTGATGCACTATAATCATTAGGTGGCGACTCTCCAAACTCAAAAAAAAACCCAACTCCCAAAGTTGGGAAAAGAGTTGTCTTCCCGAATGTCGTGAACCCGATTTTGCTTTAGGAAAAAAAAAGGGGACATCGACAATCACGACGGTACATTTTGGGTCGTGACAAGATGATATCAAAGCCTAGGTTATATAGGTTTTACGAGTTATTAGCCAGTATAGTAGAGTCTTGCGGATCCCTACGGAGACGTCTGTACTTATCTTCGAGAGGTTGTAGAACCCTTAGGAATCTCACATTCTTGAATTCTTGTCGTGTGAATCTGTTGATTCCGGTAACTAAACTTATGTTATTCTATTCTCTCACAGATGATGAGGACACGTGCTACCGGGCAAGACGGACAACCCCCAGTACCACCAGTTGGAGTTGCGAGAGGGCGAGGTCGCGGTAGAGGCCGTGGTAGGGTTAGATGTGTAGCCCGCATAGCAGCTAGGGCGGCACCTGCAGATCCACCTATTGCACCAGTTCAGGATCAAGTCTAGTTGTGGATGTGCCAATGGGACCAGCTCAGGCACTAGCTATGTCTATTGTGATTCCGGGACTTTACGAGGCCTTTGCTTAGATTTTGATGGTGTGCACCAGTCTTGCTTAGGCGGTCTCTTTTCCGGCCGTAACAGCCACTTCTCAGTCCGAGGGAGGTGCTCAGACTCCCGCCACCCACACACCCGAGCAGGTGGTATAGGAACTCCAGATACCGGGGGCACCAGCAGCCCAGCCAGTTTTAACTGCTTAGGACTATGTGGTTCCTGTCATGCCTGATGATGAGCATCGTAGATTGAAGAGACTTGGTAGACTTCATCCTCTGACTTTTAGCGGTTATAGGGCGAGGATGCCCTGGGTTTCTTGGACATATGTTAGAGGATTCTCCGTACAACAGGTATTCTGGAGACCAGCGGGGTCTCCTTCACTACTTTTCAGTTCACTGGAGCTGCCTTCACTTCGTGGGAGGCTTATGAGTGATGTAGGTCGGTTGGTGCAGTGCCCCTTACATGGCAGGAATTCTCCATTCTCTTCTTGGAGAAGTATGTGCCGCAGTCACACAGAGAGGAGCTGCGCAGACAGTTTGAGCAGTCACATCAAGATGATACGATTGTGACGCAGTACAAGATGAGATTTTCTGAGTTAGCCCGTCATACTGTTTAGTATATGTTCTAGCAAAATATAGGTGCAACAGTAACAAGGGCCTTTTGTATTTTATACATCCGCTCCTGCTTTTGTATATGATATACCTATGACAGTAGCAAAGGCCTTGTCTTTTTCATTTCTTTCAATTCTATAAACGAACATAATAAATGAAATTAATTGAACCAAAATAACCAGTAAAAATATAACCAAGTGCTGAACCAATAATTACTTATCTGCTATTGCCAACATTCAAGCAATTTGTTCAACCATAGACCCTTCTACAATTAGGTTTTATCTTTAAAAACATAAAGAAGGGGACAGGGGCCTCGTATAATCCAAAGTTCACAGGTGTCCATTTAAAACTTATAATATTATAAACTTTGTTCATTTGCTTCCTAATTTTTTTACCACCTCATAGACATCTTGTTACGTCATACGTGTCAGCATTTAACAGAAGAACTGTCACGTTTTGAAAGCTTAATGATGATAATAATTGATTTAGGAATGTTTAAAAACAATGTTTTATGCTAAATAAAATGATACATGATCCTGGAAAAATATATAAAATATATTCGAGTAGGTTCACGATATTTGTCACGATTTTCGTGATTTTTTTTGTTGCCTAATCTAACTATATTGTCGCATGTATGATTAGGAGTAGCAAATGGGCTATTCGAGCTGCAGTTGGGCGGGTTAAGATGGACTGAATAGATAAATGAGCTAATGCTTAATCCTACCCAAAGTTCATTTAGGTCAAGATGAGGTGGATTAAGATGAGCTAAAAAATAATAGTAAACCAACCCACACAACATGACCCAAATCTTTTCACAAATTTTAAACAAATAAAAACATAATATTTTTATAATTTTTAAAAAAATTAAAAATATATAGAGAATAACCTTCTCTCACTCAAATAAAGGTATGTTGGGGGTCCCTAAAAAATTGTCCTTTATTTTATTTTATTTTTATTTTTGTAAATTTGGTTTTGCCATATGGTGGCAGCGACATATATAGATGAATACCAAAATTACAATAATAAGAAAAGGTTGTGATCTTCCACTTCCACTAGCCCCGTGTTGTATAGAATGGACAATTCTAAGGGCGGACGTCCGGACAGTTCGGATTGGATATAAGAATTTTTATTTGAATTTTTAGTTTTCGGATTGAAGAATGACAATTCAAATCCATTAAAGGTCGTGATGGTACCGGATACCGCTATCAGGCAAGCTAATAATAAATACTTAATTTGATTCTTATTTTAGAATTTTGAAATTATAATTTTCTTCAATTAAATAGTAAAAGATAGAATTTACAGAGTGAATAATAATAATAATTTAACCATTTCAATACTGAACAACCCATAATTACTCAAAAATCCATTGTCGCAAGTGCATGAGCATCAACTAGAAAAATAAAATAAAATACAGCATCTGTCTGGAGTATAAATTAGATAGGAAAGATAAAAATAACTCTAAAGAAGACTCAGCTAATTGCGGATAGTAACATGGAATGCAGTTCACCTAAGTCCCCGCATTAACCACGCATCTGCACCCACAAGCCCACTAAATATATATGTGCCTGCACAATAAAATATGCAGCAAGTGTAGTATGAGTATGTAAATCAACGCGTATCCAGTACAGTCTAATCTCGAAGAAGTAGTAACGAGGGGTCAACTCCAACACACACAATAGGCTATAAATAAAATATCAATGATATAATTAAGCATGGATTACATAGAACAAATGTAAGCTCAATATCATGAATTAAGTAAATAATTCGTTTATTAATAAGAAATTTTCAAATTTATTTTTCATCATTTAACAATTGATATCTCAGGCCAATGAAGAAATATCAATTACTATAAATTCCAAAGCAACCAAATAAAGCATGAGCAAATTATGTCGAGGTCGTATGGCCCGATCCAACATATAAATATAAATTGTGCACTACCGAGGAGCGAAAGGCACGAACCAATATTTAAATATAAAATGTGCACTGTCGAGGGTAGAACGACACGAACCACATATGCATCTATTTAATCTGCCGAGGCGAACGACCTGCTCCCATGAGAGCACTAGAAATTTACCCCACTCGTGAAATATAATTGTGATGCGATTACATATAGATTTTTTAAGTTATTATAATATTCCTCTGTTCTTTTCGAAAATACGAAGCTCAAATGAAAATTTTGGAAATTTTAAATTCCTCAATTTCAATTCTTTTCAAGACAATTAATATGCAACCTCAATCTTGCTTCTTCTCAAGGCAAACAATAACTATCAATCAAATAATAATATCAACAAGGCATGATGTAAAACTAAAACTACCTGGACATAGGCATATCTAGCAGCTATATACGGACCCTCGTCACCTCGTGCGTGCGTAGTCCCCACCATTAGAAGCATATATTAATTTAGTTCACCTATAGGGTTAATTCCCCCTTACAAGGTTAGAAAGGAGACTTACCTTGCTCCGAAGTTCCATAGTCAACTCTCAAGCCTTTCAAACAATTCAAATAGACAACCAACGCTCCAAAACTAGACAATAATGAGCAATTTCATGAATATATACTCTAATACTCATTATAATCCTATTTACAATAATTTTCAACTCCGCTCGAAAAGTCGATAAAAATCACCCTCGGTCCCATGTGCCCGGATTCCGATAATTTTTGAAGATAAACTTTACCCACAATCCCATGAACTCAAATATATAATTTATTTTTAATTCCATATCCAAATTCGTGGTAAAATCCAAAAAAATACCCATTTCTAGGTTTTTCTTCAAAATTCTAAAATTTCTATAACTTTTTATGTCTAAATACATACATAAACCTTGTATATAATTCACAAATATAAGAAATAATTTACCACTTGATGATGATGGAATTCTCTCAAAAATTGCCTAAGTCCAAGTAGAAAATGGGCGAAGTCTCGGAATAAAAAGCCCTTGGCTCCAATTGCAGATGTCGCATTTGCAATATCTGGCTCGCAAATGCGATGGTTGCATTTGCAACAAATCCATCGCAAATGCGAAGCCAAGCTTCCCCTGCCAAAGTCGCATTTGCGACCAAGATTTCGCAAATGTGAAGAGGACATATCCGCAAAAGCAGCTAATTGTTTGCAAATTTGAACCCTTAAAAATTCCAACCTTCGCAAATGTGAACCCTTCGTCACTAATACGATGTTCGCATTTGCGACCAATACATCACAATGCAATCACACCAGGACCTGCAATCCAACTGCTTCACAAAACACTCTGAAGCTACTATAAAACTCACCCGAGCCCCCGGGCTCCAAACCAAATACCCACACAAGTCTAAAAATATAACACTAACTTGATCGAGGACTCATATCACATCAAACAACGCTAAAACCATGAATCAACACTCCAATTCAAGCTTAATGAACTTTAGAGCTTCAAACTTCTACATTCGATGTTGAAACCTATCAAATCATGTCTGATTGACCTCAAAGTTTGCACGCAAGTTCACGTTCGACATTATGGATCTACTCCAATTTCCGAAATTGGAATCCGACCCCAATATCAAAAAATCCACTTCCAGTCAAACATCTCAAACACCTTCAAATTTTTAATTTTCGCCAAACGACTCCAAAATGACCACGGACCTCCAAATTCACATCCGGATGCGCTCCCAACCAGGATCATCATACAGAGCTATTCCCAGACTCTAAATCCCAAATGGACACCGATAACATTGAAATGCACTTCAACCAAAATTTATGAAATTTTTCCAAAGTGCTAACTTCCGTAATAGGCGCCGAAATGCTCTCGGGGTCGTACAAAACACGATCCGAACATACAGTCACGTCCGAAATCATCATATAAACATGCTAAAACCTTCAAATCCCGATTTTGAGGTTGTTTACTTAAAAATCTAACCTAGGTCAATTCTTCCATCGTTAAGTTTCTGAATGAGGATTTTCTTTCCAAATAAACTCTGAACTTCCGAAATTCCAATTTCGACCACGCGTACAAGACATAATATCTGAATTGAAGCTACTCATGACCTTAAAATATCGAACGATGCGTTAGAGCTTAAAACGACTAGTAGGATCGTTACAGATTGGATTAGATTTTTTAATTTCGGTTTCAGATTAATCGGTTTGGATATTATGAATTTTTGATTTTGAGAATATAAGTTGTGATGTTTATAATTTTTTCAAAAAAGAATAATCAAATGAAGTACTCATGTTAAATTTCCTAAAAATATCATCATTGTTGCCGCAATCATCCATAAAGTATTCAAGTAATGAAGTTATTGTTAAAAAGAATACAACAAAGACATTAATACAAGCAATAAGAAATAACAATAGTAAAATCATATCCAAATAGAAAGTATTCTAACAATAACTTAGTAATTAATATTGAATATATGAGATAATATCTAAAGAGTAGGATATTGAACTTATTACTATTCGCATATGGATAATTGACTAAATATAAAATACAAAACTTTCGGATTTTTAGATGTCAAAAAATTCGAAGTACCAAATCCAATATTCAATTTGAAATCCAAAAATATTAAAAACTAAATCTAAAATCTGATCCGTAATCTAAAAATATCAAACAAAAATTCAAAAAGTTCTGATTTCGGATTTGTCCAAACTATGCCCACCCTTAGACATTCCCATTCTTTGACAAAAACATCCTGCTAGAGATTACTCATACTACTTACAACTTATATCATCATTTGCAAAATAAAATTTTTTACATGCTACCTATCTTTACATTGTAGTCGGGCATGAAAAAGAGTTCTTTAGAGTTTTGTGTCAGAAAGTGTCACGACCCAAAACTTAGCCTATCGTAATGACGCCTAACGTGGTACTAGGTAAGCAAACATTTCTTAATAATTCTAATACTTTTAAATGAAAAATAAAATAACACAGCTTTAAATCATCAAAACTCTCAAAAACAATGGACAGAAGGTCAAGACCCAATACGAAAAATTCCCAACATCGTGGTGTCACTGAGTACATGAATATCTATATGACATAAATTTGGAAATATTATCTATGAAAGATTGAAATTAAATACATTAAGCTGAAAGATACGGAAGGAAAGACAAGGTGTGTGAACGCGGGGTAGCTACTTTGGAATCTCCAAACAATCAAGGTGCACGTAGAATATACGCCCTCCGTGTCCGGAAATACTTAGATCTGCACACAAATTGCGGGGAGATATAGCACAAGTGCAACCAACTCAGTATGTCACAAGGCTAAATAATGGACTTAAAGTAGTGATGAGCTTCACGGATATAGTTCAATTACAGAAATTACAATATAGAAAGACAAACATGCTTTAAAGTTTGACAATTAAGGCCATAACAGTTAATTTATGTCAAGTTCAATTGAAACGGGATATAATATCTCTAAAACAATTGTATGACAGTGATATATGCCATTCGAAGCACAACAATAATGAAATCAAGTGCATAATCTCAGAGCTTCAGTCACTCAGTCCTCCCATTCACTCCAACCTCACAGTCACTCATTTCTCCTGGTCGCTCGCCACTCGCGCACATCACTCACACTCAGCACTAGCACTCAACACTAGGCACTTGGGACTTGGCACTTGCACTCACTAGGTGCCTACACTCACTATGGGTGTGTACAACCTCTGGAGGGGCTCCTTCAACTCAAGCGCTATAACAAAGACAATCATGGCATAAATTAGTAAAACATGTTGCGACGTGCAGATCAATCCCATAAATATCCTCACCATCATGCCCTCGGTCTCACTTAGTCATCAATATCTCCAGTCTCTCGGGCACTCAGTAATCATGATAATCAGCCCAAACAATAATGATATAATGCATCAGTAAAGAAAAATAGAGACTGCGATATAATATGCAAGTAAAAATTGTGATTGAGAACAAAACAACAATTTAGCAGATAATCCAACATGTAACATGACGTTGGTGGGTCCTTACAATACTAACAGATAGCCTAAAACATGATTTATAGCATGATTTGCATTTCAATTTCTATAACACATGGAGAATATATGGATAATAATAGATTAGTCAACTATACAGTTCCATAGAATTGATCAAGTCAAAATTCCTATGGTGCATGCCCGTCACCTCAACACAAATCACATGACACATAATATGGGGTTTCATACTCTTGGAACCAAATTTAGAACTGATACTTACCTCAGACCGTGCAAATTTTTACTCCAACATGCCCTTGCCTCGTGAATCGGCCTCCTAATGCCTCCAATCTAGCCATAAATAGTCCGATACAATCAACACAGGTTAAAAGAATCAATTCCATAAGAAAATACCAAGCTCTAAATCAAAAGTCAACTCAAAATTCGGCCTTCGGGCCCACTTCTCGAAATCCAATAAAAGCCATGAAATCTGAAAGCCTATTCAACCACGAGTCCAATCATACCAAATTTATAAAAATCCGGCACCAAATCATCACTCAAATCCCCAATTTAATCTCTTCAAATCCCTAGACTCAACTCTCAAAATTACACCTCAAAAACACACCATCTAGGTGGGAAATTCAATGGGGAAACAAGATTATCAAATAAAAATAAGCACAAGTGACTTACCTCAAGAAACCCCTCGAAAATCATATAAAAAATCACCTAATCCCGAGCTTGAAATATTTAAACTGGTGAAAATATCGAAACCCTCGTCTTTAAAAAATCTGCACAGGCTTTCCGTGCTTGTGCTCCAAAAATCTGCTTTTGTGGTCACTAATTCGCTTCTGCAAAAAACACTCCATTCCCGACCTTGCGCATTTGCGGCCAAGTTTATGTATCTGTGAGCCCTTGCCCGCTTCTGCGATCCAACTCAGCCTGCCCATTTTCGCTTCGGCGAAAGACCCTAGGTAAATGTGCCTTCGTATTTGCGGAAACATTTCCGCTCCTACGACCACTGTCCAATTTCTTATAGGTCGCACCTGTGAGCTCGTACCTGCAACCAATACTAGAAGTCTCACAGATGCAAATCTCAACCAACCGCTCTGAAGAATAAGTAGTCCCATTTGGTATGAAGTGCGCGGAATTGGTCAGCCATTCCACAATTACCCAAATAGCATCAAACTTCCTCGATGTCTGTGGGAGCCCAACTACAAAATCCATGGGATACGATCCCATTTCCACTCGGGAATCTCTAGTCTCTGAAGCAATCCACCCGGTCTTTGATGTTCATATTTTACCTGCTGACAATTAAGGCACCAAGCTACAAATGCCACTGTATCCTTCTTCATTCTTCTCCACCAATACTATTGCCTCAAGTCCTGGTACATCTTCGCGGCACCGGATGAATGGAATACCGCAAACTGCGACCCTCCTCAAGAATCATCTCAGGTAACCCATCTACATTGGGCGCACATATCCGGCACTGCATCCTCAATACCCCATCATCCCCAATAGTAACATCCTTGAGATCACCATGCTTAATTGTATCATTAAGGACAAGCAAATGAGGATCATCATACTGGCGCTCTCTTATGCAGTCAAATAAGGAAGACCAAGAAACCACATAAACTACTGTAAGCACATAATTTTTGACCCGCGCAACTTCTAAAAGAAGTATTTTTAAAATATTTACTTATTTTTATTTTGATAAGATTTAGCCTATTTTTCACTTTTAATCTAATAGTAGAATATAAAATTTGAAAACACAAAAAAAATCGTTTCACTTTGTTTCTTTATCTCATTACATATCTTTTTCAAGAATATTAGTATTTTTGGTAGTAATATTATTTTAATTTTGCTATAATTTTAATCTTATCCTATTTTTATTTTTATTATGATATTTGAAAATTACCAAAAATAGTTTTGTTTTAACGGTTAGTTTTATTTTAATAGTTATTTCTACTTGAGTAGGGCTAGTTAATATTTTGGTAATATTTTTATATTTATTTTTTATATAATAGGCAAGAATTGATGTAGGAAGGATAGATTTTTGGTTAATTAATCCATTTTAAACACAAATCTGGCCATAAAGGCCCAAAGTGGACGGCTCATTCCCTCAGACCATAACCCCATCAAACCTAATTATAACCTAAAAAGGAACCCCTAATTCCTCTAACCTAGAGCATCCACCAGCTCCTCTCCAAGCCACTACTAACATCGTGCCAAACCCACCCCCACCACTAAAACCTCCATAAACCTATACCTCCACCAACCCTCTCCTACACAAAAAAAGCTGTCAACCCTAAGGGAAGCAACAACTGCCACCCCAACTCCCTCCACTCAAATCCGCCGCAGACCAGCAAAACAATGACTCAAACCCACCTCCTTCTTTTAAGACCCTAGCAACAAGCAGACCCTCTCATCTCCTCACCACTCTATTATCAGCAACTTTACCAAAGCTCGCCAGAAATCGATTTTTCCTCACCTTACTCTCTCTTACACTTTTACATAAGCAACCATTAAATCTCTAACTCCCTTCACCAAAATCAGCCACACTTTATTATTGAGAGATAAGACCCACTGGCGACGCTCCTCTCCCTTGAGTGTCGTTGTTCTCGTTGCTTACCAGTTGCCGCCAGATCTGACCATCGATAAGCAACCATTAAATCTCTAACTCCCTTTACCAAAATCAGTCACACTTTATTATTGAGAGATAAGACCCATCGGCGATGCTCCTCTCCCTTGAGTGTCGTTGTTCTCGTTGCTTACCAGTCGCCACCAGATCTGACCATCGATTGGTGACTGCTATTGTTATAATTAGAGTTACAACTTCCATGGAAATGTATGCGAACAACCATCCTCGCCATGTGTCCGAAATAGTTTTAGACCTACACAGAATCCGGTAAACCAGTGTTTTACAATGAGCTTTGTGAGTCAGACGAGGTTGACTTTGATTCGTGCCCTTGTTGCCGTTCGAGGTTGAAAGTCGCATTTTCAGTTAACATTTTCATTTTCGGTCTGTCGAGGTCGTTGAAAGGTTCATCTCTTTTCATCACTTTTATTAATCCATAGATATATTTCGTGCTTCAGGCATTAGAACTTGATATGATTTTAATCATGGTTAGCTTCACTTTAGTTTGTTTAATTTTTTCAATGGAATGGTTGAATTAATCTGTTATGATTTTAATCTTGATTAGCTCCACTGAATTATGTTTTATAAGATTTGTCCAATACTTTTGAAAATGAAGACATGATAGAAATAGTTTGAATGGATATGGCGACACTTTGAGGGGTTGGGTCTGAAATCTATGAAAATTGGAATTGGCTCTTGGTCATAAACTGTGAATCAAACTTAATATAATTTTATTTTGTCCCTATGGGAATGCTTAGTGGGCCACACTGGGGTAGGCAAATATTAGGTTCCTTGTTTATTTATTTTATTTTTATTCGAGGTGAGAGGTTGTTCCCTTTAGTTTATATTTATGAGAATGCCCCGTAAATATTTTATATATTTTTATCCTGGGTATGCCCCACAATGAATGTAATTTGAAGCTGTGGCAGATATTGAGGACTAAACATAGTATAGACTTTTAGCATTTTTCTCTTACTTTATTTTCTTTCTTAGGTAGGGATGACCTCGAGCCTCTTGTGTGTTCTTTTGCCTCAGTTCGAGTGTTCTCTAAATCCAACTTGATCATGTATGCAACCGTACTAGTTACGGGACTCGGGGAATGCCTAACACCTTATCTCCGAGTCAATTAAACCCTCTTACATGAATCATTGGTGCAGACTGGTTTTAGGGTCCAAATGTGTTTCAAAAGAACAAATCATTTCTAAAAACGGTGACCTGACACATCGAAACCAATTGTCAGGTGGCGACTTTGAAAAGTTTTTTGAACATAAAATTTTGTCAATTCAATTTTGAAAACCCTTTTGATCTTTTTAAATCTTTTTATTATTTTTAAAAGGGTTAAGTGAAGTGAGGTAAAAAAGGGGTGTGACGTCTTTGTCGACTCTATTGGGGGTTGCAGGTTGGAGTTGTTACTTGATCTCATCAGATTTTATGAATATCGATTGAGGTGTTTGTTTTCTTTATTTGATTTGTTTTTATGTTTTTTTTGTTTTATTCGCTGTTTCGTTATTTATTTGGTTATCGCTTTTTCTTATGTGTTTACCGCTTTATAACTGTCATCATTTTCATAATGATGGGTCTTCTTTCTGCAACAAGTCTTTCAGAGTACGTTTGAGCGTACACAGCCTTTTTGTGAGTCACCTGTGTCTTTAGAGGGGTGGCGTGGGAGCGTGGAGTGGGCAGACAGCTAGAGCAGCCGCCATTGACCACGTGCTGCTCTTAATTGCCTTGTCTAGTGAACTCCAAACGTCAGCCTTTAGGCCATGCTTATTTGCATCATATTATTTAAACCTAGCAGGGCTCGGTCCCAGCACTGAGTCCCATTGTAGAAGGCTTATCCAAATATATCAAAATGGGTCTGTGGCCCAAAATACATTAATCTTCCCTATGTGCTACATGTTGTATTCTTTTAGGGTAAATGGGTCATTTGGCATACCAATAAGAGAGAAAAGAGGGTGAAGCTTTAAATAAAGCAAGTAGAGTCCACTCATATTTTTCTTTCATAGTTTTTCCCAAAAAAAAAAAGAGAGAAAAAAAATTTCAAAAAGATTTTACATTTTCCATTATTTTTCAGAAAAGACAAAAAATATGTTTTCTCCAAATCAGTTTTTAAAATTCTCTCCCATATCCAATCTTCCCGAACTAAGTATACCAAATTCTCGTCTTTCTGGGTGGGATACATAGGCAGCCCACATAGGTTCCAGTCTTCTTCCTCTTTCTAGTGAGTTTAAGTTCTTGGCTTCGGGGGTCGTAGCCAAATCTTGCGTGCGTAGCCACTTTGGCCACATCGACTATATTGCAAAATAGGGCTATTTTTGTAAACTGGCTTGTTTAATTATATTTGGGGAGTCTTGAATCCACAATTAGGTTTCTCTTTGCCTTAGGCCAGTGATGGTCAAATTGTCATGTCTAGCGGCTTTTGGCCACATCGGCCGTTCTTGCAAAATGAGATCATTTTTGCAAAAGTGGTTCATTGACCCATGTCTTAGAATCCTAAGCCCACAACAAGGTATCCTCTTTTTTTATGGTCCATTTTGTTGAGTTTGTACTTCTAGCCATTTTTTGGCCACATAGGCCATTTCTACAAAATGGGTCATTTCTGCAAAGTAATTTTTCCATGTCTTAGGTCACCTTTGTTGAGTTTGCATTTCTATCCACCTTTTGGCCCCGTATGTCATTTTGGGAAAATAGCCTTAATCATGTCTTGCATGTGTCCAATAAGAAGTGTTATTGTTTCACATAGTGTTCTAAGTCTTTAACTTTATTTGGTCTTATTTTCTCATAAAGTTATGGATCCATTTGCCAGAGCTTGAGCATGACATATGCCCCATGACCATCCAGTTAGGACCACTACATTCATGATTTGCTTAAGGATACTTGTATGTTTTGAGTCTGTCATTCATGTTGCCTTTTATTTTTTAGTCTTGTATAGTAGTATCAGTCTTTTCGGTGGTGTCAGAATCTGTCATAGGCTAATTGAGTTCGTCGAGTCTTTTGTTATCGTATTTCTGTATTTTGTATGTGAAAATCGAAAAAATTATAAATGAAAAGACTTGAACACAGGTTTTGTCGATCTGCCTAGGGAGATTGTTGAATTAGAATCTGAGTTGAAAGAAGAGGTCCTAAGGTTGAAAGGACATATGGCCAAACTATACCAAGCCTGGATTAGTGGGCGTCCTCCACCATTATTTCCCACTAACTACATTGAAAGCCTCATCACCATTCCGCCACTGTCACAAATCCAGATTCTCACCACTGCTGATATCTCTCCATAGCCTTTTCACACTCCACCCCCAAAAGCAGTTCATATCCCGCTCCTTTGACCACTCATGTTTTTGTAGCTCCTCCACCAGCTACTCTTCCTCGATCCTCTGGAGAGACTGTATTCAAAGTCCCCGATGCCCAACACTATGCTCCAGAACCAACTTTCATGTCTCGTATCCATACTCTTACGCTCCTCATTTTGAGCCTCTCGGTGGAACTAAAAAACCTGCTAAGATAGTGGAGCAAGATGAGATGTCCAGGAAGGTGAAAATGTTTGAGCAGTCTTTAAGAAACATGCAAGGGATGTGGATCCAAGTGAGCGTGTCTTATAAAGATTTGTGCTTGTTTCCTGGCGTCCAATTGCCTGCTGAGTTTAAGATGCCAAAGTTTGATTTATACGACGGTTTCGCGCTGCCTTTTTTCCCTCCTCGCGTCGGCAGAATTGGGTTAATGATATTTTGGGTATAAGATAACTCATTCATTTTGGGAACTGGGTTTTGTAGTTGAAGAGTCGCCACCTAATGATTTACGGTGCATTAGGACACCTACAAGGTTTATTTCTAAGTTTTGCTTGATAACCAGGGCTAGGGTAAGGGTTTGAAATTATCCTAAGGGGAAAGTGTTAGGTACCCCTCATAATCCACTAGTGTGGTTCCCGGCCAGATAGTTCCTTGTGAATTTGGGTGCTATTATTATATAAACAGATAAGGCTCAAATAAGAGGGGATTTTAATACACGACGGTTTGAAAGTAAACAAAGTTTGAAAGAGCAATTAAAATGTTGATTTTTAAACAAGAAGTTATAACACTTTAAAGAAAAGGAAAGAAAAAGAGGAGGGTCCTAGGTTTATTTGTAATATGGATCACGTCAATGCAATATCCGGTAATCACTTCTAAAAAGGGGGGCTACACGTGGTATTAGTGCACCGGTCATCATATTCATATCTACCATTTCCCACACCGTTTAAGGTACTAGAGCGCAGATTGGTCTCGACCACTATTGCATGCTATTACCCGCCCCATTCCTATCAGCCTCGGATGCACTTATGACTACTATTCCTAAAATGGAGGGATATTAGGCTGACTTGGGGTTTCAAAGGTGAAAAATCTAAGGCGACATACAAAACATTTAGGACTTCACATTATGAGAAAGCACACAAACAGTGAAGGCTCAGATATACCTCCTCATACAAAGCAATTAGATAGCATGACTCAAACAAAAAACAAAGTCTGATTTTTTAGAAGTCCTAAAATAGGGGATTTTGAGTTAGAGCCAGATTCATCAGATACGTCAGATAAGAAGTCCAAATCAGGCCTGCCTGCTGGTTGTAGCAGTTACTAATTAACAAAGGAGAATTCAGTTTTATTGTTGTTATTACCTAAGGCTTGCCTAGATGTTTAGGGGGAGACATTAGGAATATGGTATCTATTACTTATTCTGAATGTGGAAAAGTAGTAACAAATTAAAACAAATGGTTTGAGATCCTATAGGCATGCTTGCTAAACCGTGTTAATAAGAAGAGATTAAGCTACTTAAAACTGGTTCAGAGTAGACGGATTTTAAATCAGACTTGTTTTAGATCCTACCAACGAGGGTATCCCTTATTACTGATTTTTATTCATATGAACATGATATCTACGATTACTAATTTTAAACCCTTATAGACATGGTGGCTAGTCGATGATTTAGTCCCTATGGACATGGTATCTAATTGAAAATTGGAGCAGGCAGGATTTTTTTAGATAGGAATTCCTATAGGATTGATTTCTATATATTATACCAACTTGAACATGATGTTAGATTATAATTGATTGGACCCTAAGATCATGATATCTAAATGGCGACGAACATGCAGAAATTTAGATAATTCCTATAGGCAGGTTATCTAGTTGTGAAGTTGAACATGCAGGAATTCAAGTGAGTCCTATAGACATGGTTTCTAAATGCAACTAGAACATGTATAATTTAAACAACAGGTCTTATAGACATGATTTCTAAATGTAGAACATAAAACATGTAGAGTTTAAACAACAGATATTATAGGCATGATTTCTACCCTCAAGCATGCATAATTACCCAGCCCTTTTTCACTAGCCAACCCCAAATATTTATTACCATTTATTATAAACCAGAAATACTTAATTACAAAAGAAAGAATGAAAGAAAAAGCTACAAACATAGGAAAGCCTGATTTGACTTCCTATCTAAGATATGCAATAAATCGTATCATTGCCAATGCCATTGATTTCAAAGCTTTTCTCAGACCTGGGTGTATCAGAGCTCCCTAAGGGTCTCAAAAGACACCGGGAAATGCTTACACCCAGATTCATAGACCCAGATAGAGATGAGTGCAGTGTAGGAGGGCCAACCCTTATGTGTCCAAGTTCAGAGAGAGCTCATGGGTCCCAAAGCAAAGCTCACACAAGAGGGGCAGAACTTAAGTCTAAGAATATGGTGGAAGTGCAGGAACAGAGTTTTAAAACTGAAGGGAGAAAAAAAAGGGGTAAAAGGGGTGATAGGGAAACAATAATTAGCAAAACACAAAGTTAATAACTTCATACAAAGGGTTCAGGGGTTGGGAATCCATTGCAAGGAGCCTATGTAATTAGGCAGGGATCAGTTTGGGCATGCATATCAATAGTAGGTGCTGGCATGCCTATAAACCAATCAGAACACATAGCAATTACAGGATACATGGAGGTTGTGATTCCAAGGGAATCAAGTTTGGGTCATGCACAACAATGTTCAATGCTGTCATGCCCCAAACCAACCACAAATACCAAACACCTTGGGGATGGGGATTTAGGATTCACAAGCCATGATAAGTAATTTACAGAAGCATTAATTCAGAACAGAAAAGCAGGCTACAACATGCTTAATAATGGAATTTGGCTAAATACAAACATGAGACAAATAAGGATGAAAGATACAGTGAAGAAACATGTTGTTGTTGATGCAAAAGATTAATCAGAACATACCAATAAAGAAGCAAAATCCAAAAAATAAGCAAGCTTCCCACAGCCTAGCCTTAGATTTCAGCCGGCTAGGTAAGGTAACAATACAAGTAGCAACAGAGAGAAGAGAGAGATTTTAGTTGGGTGTATGTCTGAACTCAAGTGTTTATACCTTGTGTTCGTGTGTTTGAAAGAAGGGAAGATGGGTATTTATAGTTTTGAAAAATATGAGAAATAAGGCAGTAAATAAAGTTCAATGCATATATGGAAATAATTAGCAATCAGAATCAATCAACCAAATAATTCCCCTTTAATTGAGGAATCACTTGTTTAATGGGCTAGCAGGTTTAAAAGAGGAAAAGAAAATTAGTTTGCAGGCAGACTAATTATTACCATAAAAAGAAGTAGTAAAATAGTAAGTACACAATAGAGTCCTGATCACTGCCTACTCGACCTTACACAAATGTAGGAAGAGTGGGTGCTACAACTTTACCCGAATAGTGGTATCGTGGTCGATTTTTCCACAGAGAGCTTGGAGTGGAGTTGCGTATCTATCTAGACTAGGAAGGCGTTTGTGCTTCTAACTGCACTTCTAACATTTTTGGGTTTTCTTTTATCAACTATTATTACCAACTAAGGATTAAGACTAAATTATGCTAAAGGGATATTTTCTAAGTTGTATTTAAGATAGAGAAAAGCACTAGGGTCGTGGCATCACCTGGGTGGTTAACTAACGGGTAGAAACTACTAATCATAGATTGACATATTTGGGATTAATGTTATAACCGTTGCACAATTGTACCCACTCTCACACCTCTTGGCAGAGAGAGCGATTTTTCCCAATTGACTCTCTCGAGACCAATTGGGTAGGCCAATTAGACCAAGTAACTAGGGTTCAAGTAAGGTGATTACTCTCTCGAGATTTAGCCCGTTAATTCGGACTACCATTTCTCATGGGTCCATCCAAACTCATTGTTGGGTCAATTTTAGGGTCATAGACTCTCTTTCTCAAGAAGAGTCAAAACCCACTAAGCTAGAATCAATGTTTGCAACCACCATACCTTAATTAAAGCATAAAATTAACCCAAATAATAGACACCCAATATCAATCTATCATTAAGAAGCGACACCCATCAATTACCCACACTAGGGTTGAGCCACAACCCTAGCTAATGGGTTTAGCTAAACATAATTAAAGAAGAAACAAAAGAAATAGATGAAGAACTAATCATATTAATTAATTGCTAAAATTAAACTACAAGAATATATGGAAGAATTAATGCTAAAGTGCCAAAAATAGGCTAAATCACGGTTCTCAGGAGCGCAGCTCTTGCTCAGAATATCAAACTTGACCTAAAAATGGTAAAATGGCCTATTTATATCGGGCTGGAAAAACTAGACAAAAATATCCCTGCAGGGTCAGCGCGGACCTTGCAAAAATGTCGCGCGGCCGTATTGGCTCTTGGACTCTAAAAATCTCCTTTCTGAAGTTGGGACCGCAGACCGCGCAAAAATGTAGCGCGGCCGCGGTGGAGGATGGGTGCGAAACGCGCAGAAATGTAGCACGGATGCGTGGCTAGCCTTGGCAAAAACTCCAACTCTCTGAATCTTATCCACGCGGACCGCACTAATTTGTAGCGCGGTCGCGTGGGAGTTCGTTTTTGCAATTGTGGTCTCTGAACATGACTGGTGCGGACCGCGCATAAATGGAGCAGGACTGCACAGATTGCCCCTTGATTAATCAGTCTCTGAATCTCCTAGCGCGGACGCGTGTCATATCAGTGCGGTCCGCGCTAGGTGTTCCTGTCCCACACTTCACTTGGTCTTTGACACTTGGCAGGTTTCACTCCGTTTTGAGCCGATCTTTGACATTTTGTCATCTCGTCGCTCAAACATGCAATCAAGCACAACTTGTAAGCATTTTGGGACTATTTTATGGCAATTTGTAACCAAAGCAATAGCAAGTAGGGTTATAATCATGTTAAAATCCAAACTTATCAACTCCCCCAAACTTAAACCTTTGCTTGTCCTCAATCACATAAAATAAGACCCACCCTAAAAAAGGCAATCCAAGAATTTCTAGCCATCCTAAAGTAACCTCAACAAGCATCAATTGGGACTAACAATTTCCCTCAATACAAATGCATCATTAACACATTTTAAGCTTTTGAAAACTATGGATCAAGTGTGATACAAGAGCATCAAGGGTTGACACATTTCATCAAGGAACTTATCTCAATTACTTTGGTCATTGTGGAACCCAAACTCACACATCCTCAACTCTCCCTAAGCGAACCTCACCTTTTAGAGTATTGACACACAAACCGAGGTTGATGGACTTTCACTCATCTCTCACAGGAAGAAGGTCACAAGTCCAGCTTTAAGTACCATATGCTTGTCCCTTATGTAAGTATCCACTAATGTAGGTTCCCTTCAACTCAAGATCATATAGGGCTTTGTGGAGTCATTGTGAAGGCTTTTGGGTAAGGGTAGGATATGTTTTTGTTCAAGTGAGTTCAATCTTCCCTTAAGCACTTCTTTTGTTTTATTTTGGCACACTTTCTTGACTCATTAGAGTGTTCACTTCTTTTTCAAGGGGTTAGAGAAACACACTGTCACTCTTTCTTATGCAATTCAACATGTTTCTCCTTTTTCTAATTTTTCCACATCCCTCTTTTTATTTTCTTTTTTTTTTTATTTTCTTTGAATCCCCTTTTTGTTCTTATTCACATTGGTCTTTCTTTTTGTCTTTTCTTTTCTTTCTTTTTCATTGCCTTCCTTTTCTTTTGCTTTTGTACCTTTTATCACATTGTTTCCTTTCTTGCCTCCCACCCCCCCAAACTTAGACATTTGTCATTTACTCAAGGGAAGATTTGGGTGCCAAGAGAGGGTCTCATTAAAAACGGGTATAGGCTTGTAGCTTTGGTTCTTGAAATAAAAAAAAATTTAAGGCTCAAAAGGGTTAACTAGGGAATCATTTCATTGGTAGGCTATAGAATTGTTCAACTTAGCATTTGGATCAAGGAGAGCCTATAATCACTTCTCAAGTCAAATTTCACCTAGGATTTTGCCTCAACAAACATTCGGGGTAAGTTCTAGACCAACGGCTTGGGACTTGGACTCACAATTTGAATTCTCACCACACACACTAAAGGATTGCTAAATACATCGAGTCGAGAGCCCACAACGACCTTAGTTACGATTCAAGCGCACAATGGTCCAACACGACCACATGATGATTGTTTGGTCAACACAAGAGTCTCAAGGCCATGACTTTCACCATTCTTAAACACAACATTATGTCTTTGACCATGGGATCAAAGGCAAATGTGTTAGGCCTAAGTGAAGCTTTGTCAGAGGTACCCTTAACTACGAAATATCAAAATCAAAAGAAGAAAATCAAAAACGGACTCAAACCCTTAAGAAGATTGTCACGCCATCTATCATTGGGAAGAGCCACCTGGTTCGCACAACACTCTACACTTGGAAAGAACCGTAGCATTAAGAAAACCAAGGGCTTATTGAAAATGCCAAAACTAAAACAAAAGGCTACGAGCCTAACTACGAAGCTAAAAATGAAAACATTTAATGAAAATAGAAAAACCGAATGAATATGTACAATAGGGGAGTAGAATATACAACGGGGGATGAATATATACATAAAGTAGAGAAGTAGCCAAAATGAGAAATTATATACAGGCCAACTATCAAATCTAATAACATAAACTAAAAATCAAATATATACAGTCATCCAAGAGTATCAAATAAAAATAGTAGGGCGCACCCATACGAATAAGAGCTGGCATTGTCCCGAATGCCAACTACCAAAATAAGCACAGAATCTGATAAAGGATATAGAATGGCTCCCTAAGCCTGGTCCGTCTGCCTGGGCTGCTCAGTGGTCCCCTGGTCCTCTGTTTAGGCAGGAACCTCAGACTGGTTCTCGGCTCACTGCTGCTCTGCTGTTGGGATAGGGGCCGGGTCATGGACCGGCTGAATATCTGGTGTAACACTGGAGGGGCCCTCCTGAACCTGTGCAATCTCTATCACTACACCCTCAGTGCTAGGAAGCTTCCTCTTCTTCCTTAGAGGCCTGGGCTCCTCCTCCTGTTGTGGCTGAGATACTGCTAGGTCTAGGGTTGGCTCCTCAAGTAGCAAGTCTAAAGGCATCTGATCTGCCAATAGCTTGTCCACATCCTCTCTAAGCTTCTTTACCGACTCCCTAGACGCCCTTGACTTCCTCATATTTTTGTGCTCCTTAGCAAGATCCTTGAGAGCTTTGCCATGTGAATCTACGACCTTAGTCAAGGTGTCCTGGGACTCCAAAATCTTATCCTGGTTGTCCAGGAGCTTCTTCAAGGTATCCTCAATAGATTGAGGAATCTGAGCAATGGTTGGTGCTGACTGGGCCTCAATTGAAGTGCCCAATGTGGACAACTTGGATATCGCAGCTGACATCCAGTTGTTCAAACTGGCTAATGACTGACTGAGATGGTGGGCAGTGAACTAATGAGTCTTTGATGAAGGGACTGCCGGGTTAGCTGAAGTAGAAGGACCAGCCATAGAAGAAGGACCCGGGGGCAAGGTCTCACTGGTAGTAGGAGCAGGAATGGTGGATGGACTAGGAGAAAGCTCTACCATAACTGGCTCCTCAGACTGGCCAGGTGGGGCAGAGGTGGGTGGCTGGTACTTCTTTGACTTTGGGTTGTCCGAACCCAACTGGCTATACCATGAGTAGGGGGGGCACTGGCTTGGCCTTGACATCAAAATGTTTCCTCTTGACCTTCAAATCCCTAAAGTACATAGACAGGGTGTTAGGGAAAGGGTAGTTTGTGTTGGTCTCCTGTCCGACAGCAGAAATCACCCTCGAGATGATGTTACCCACATTGAGAGGTAGCCCGGCCATGATGGATGGCACAAGAACAGCCCTGGCAAGTGGAACGGAGTGATCATGGGTAGAAGGATCAAGCCTACTACAAACAAAGGTCAACCAACCTTTAGCTTCAAAACTGAAGGTGTTCCGTAGAATCTTCTCCCCCGCTTTCAACCATTTTGGAACAATGCCTGTGGCTAACAAGTACTCGGCCAACCAAGGATGCACTTCTTCACCCATTGCCAGCTTAGCTAAATACTCTGATTCATCCTCCTCCTTGAACCCCAAGTAGTCATTCAACGACATCCCATCAAACATTACCATTTTGTCTCTCACCTTCGTCACCTTCGTGTATTTGACTATGTGAGAAACATTGCAATAAAAATCTTTCACCATATGTTCATTGGCATCAATACATCTCTCCTTAAAGAAGTCCCAGCCAGATCTAGTTCGGAACTCTTTTTGCACGTTCGGGTTGAGAGGTACATGGTCTTTGTCAATGAATGTTCTCTCCGGGATCAACTTCCTCACAGGCCACCACTCTTTAAATTTGTGGAATGCCAACTCACTAACAAATCTGTCTGCCCAAGCTTCAGGTTTCCTGGTTCGATCAACTCCCCTAATTTTAGGCTCACCCCCCACCATATCCTGCACTCTCCCCAGATAATGAAGTTGTGGGGGAGGTGGAGTATTGTGCATTACTTCCTGCTACAAACTCATCAGACGAATCCGAGACTGTATTGACAGGAGTGTCATGCAATTGGAATGGGTCAGTGATGTGAGTGGGGGCAGACTCTGAGGTTATGCTCCTGGATGGTGCATACTCACTCCCCGAAGAGTGAGAGGCAGCCCTATCAGCAGCCCGTATCAGCTTACGAGTCTTTTTGATGTTTTCCCGAGCCTGGGGAGTGAGTTTAACAATTCTCTTTCCCTTACCCCCTCGGGAGGTACCACCTCTCCCGGGTTGTTGTGGTTGTTGACCGGCTCGTTTTTTAACCATGATCTGCAAAAAATAAAGTAATAAATGTCTAATATTGTTAGTTTAAGCTCATGCAATGGAATAGATGAAGAACACAAGAGGAGAACACATTTAATTTCATGACACAAAGCAGTGCACAGCAGAACAGAGGTGCGCGAACGCGCAAAAGAGTCATGTGATCGCGCTGGTGTAGCGCGGACCGCGTAAAACAGGAGCATGGCCGCGCTGAGCTTATACCTCAAGATAGACCTCTCTGAATCTCTCCAACGCGGTCCGCACTGTTATGGACCACGGCCGCATTGGACCAGCATGGACCGCACAAAAATGTGATGTGGCCGCGCTGGGCAAGATAGGCACCCACAGAATAAATCAATGCAGACCGCGCATAAAGGCCGCATGGCCGCGCTGGGCCAATGTAGTTGAACTGAGTTAGGGTTTAACATTTTAATCCATTTTTGATCAAGTCTTGGAGTCCTAGTTGTCCCTACTCAATTAGCCATATAGTAATTCATGCCCAGTGTTCAATACTTAACACAAAAAACTAATCTAACCATTAACCCTAAGAAAAACGGGAAGAAATAAGAAGCTATACTACTGGGAAGAAAACAAAATAATTAAAAATTAAAGCTAATGAATGAAATTTACAAGAAACGTTACCAGGGATTATGAAGAATCAACTACTCGATGCAAAAGTAATGGATGAATAGTAAAAATTAGGGCTCAACAAGTCAGAGTGCGAATAGGGTAAAAAGAGGCCTTGGGTCTCTATTTATAGAAACCCGTGGGACCCCTGACCTACCTACCAGCGCGGCTGCACAAAAATGGCCGCGGACCGCGCTGGATTTATAGCCTTTGTATTGAACTGAGCTGTCCACACGGACAGCACTGTTATGCTACACGGTCGTGTGGGAAACTTCAAAGAACATGAAAAATTGGGTCCTCCCAGCGCGGACCGCACAAAAATGCTACGCGGCCGTGCTGGTAACTTCAGGGACTCAAACATCCTAACACAAACTAGCGCGGACCGCACTGATTTGTAGCGCGGCCGCGTTGGCAAACTTCAGAGACCTGACCTTTTGTGCTTTTGTTTTGCACTGGTTCAACATTATCCCTACAACATCTCGCAAAACATTAGCCCAAGAAATCCTAGTCTACAAAGAAAATCAAAAAAATAGAAAAAGACATGGGTTGCCTCCCAAGAAGCGCCTGATTTAATGTCGCGGCACGA
Organism: Nicotiana glauca; assembly: GCA_026770625.1. Lineage (NCBI taxonomy): Eukaryota > Viridiplantae > Streptophyta > Magnoliopsida > Solanales > Solanaceae > Nicotiana > Nicotiana glauca. Next base: position 113,780 of record MU688829.1, on the reverse strand, counting down.
CGCATGTTACCATCATATCACTTCAAATGAATGAGGGCCACCATGTGACTGTCATCAAACTTTCCCAAATAGTGTTTGACACGATGCCCATTGACCCGGAATACTTCACCATTCTTGTTTTTGAGATCAAGAGCACCAAAAGGAGTCACAAATACCACTTCAAAAGGACCACTCCACTTTGATTTGAGCTTCCCAGGAAATAAACTTAACCGGGAATTGAAAAGAAGAACCATGTCACCCACCTTGAATTATTTACCCTGAGCATATTTATCGTGAAGGTACTTCATATTGTCCTTATACAAGGACGAGCTGGAGTAGGTATGAAATCTAAACTCATCAAGTTCATTCAATTGCTCCACTCGGAGATTGGCTGCAACATCCTATTCCAAGTTCAACTTTCTCAACGCCCACATAGACTTGTGTTCTAATTCCACCGGAAGATGGCAAGCCTTACCAAACACCAACCAATATGGAGGCATACCAATTCGAGTCTTGTAGGCCGTCCGATAAGCCCAAAGAGTATCATCCAATTTCTTCGACCAATCGGTCTTATTAGCATTTACCATTTTGGACAAAATACTCTTTATTTCCCGATTTGAGACTTCCACTTGACCGCTAGCTTGTGGATGATAGGGGGTGGTCACTTTGTGGTTAACTCCATACTTAGCAAGCAATGAGTCAAAAGCCTTGTTGCAAAAATAGGACCCCCCATCACTAATGATAGCACGAGGGGTGCCAAACCTAGTGAAGATACTCTTTTTCAAGAACGCCACAACACTTCGGGCTTCATTGTTGGGTAGAGCCACACCTTCAACCCACTTTGAAACATAGTCCACCGCCACAAGAATATACGTGTTCCCACAAGAGCTCACGAACGGGCCCATGAAATCAATGCCCCAAACATCAAAAATATCCACCTCGAGAATTGTATTGACGGGTATTTCATCCCTCTTTGAAATCCCGTCGGCTCTTTGGCATGCATCACATCTCTTCACCAAGTCGCTAGCATCTTTAAACAATGTCGGCCAATAGAAGCCGCAACTCAAAACCTTTGAAGCCGTCCTCACCCCCCCATGGTGGCCACCATAGGGAGAAGAGTGACAAGCCTCCAATATGTTCATTTGTTCACTTTCCGGTATACATCTTCTTATCACCCCATCCGTGCAAATTTTAAACAAATACGGATCATCCCAATAAAAATCCAAGCTATCTCGCTTGAGTTTCTTCCTTTGGTTGGAAGAGAACTCACACAGGACATTACCGGTCACAATGAAGTTGGCGATGTCCGCGAACCAAGGTATATCACACATAGAAACGGAATGAAGTTGCTCGTCGGGGAAAGTATCATTTATCTCAACACCATTACATGGTCTCCCTTCTTCCTCTAGCCGGGACAAATGATCCGCAACTTGATTCTCGCTTCCCTTCCTATCCACAATCTCCAGATCAAATTCCTGAAGGAGTAGCACCCATCTCATCAACCTTGCTTTAGAATCCTTCTTTGTCATCAAATACCAGGGGGCTGCATGGTTCGTCTGTATGATCACCTTTGCCCCCAAAAGATAAGGTCGAAATTTCTCCATCGCAAACACAATAGCCAATAGCTCTTTTTCCGTTACCGTGTAGTTTCTTTGGGCCTCATTCATCATTTTGCTAGCATAATACAAAGGATGGAACATTTTGTTGATCCTTTGGCCTAGCACCGCACCTACCGCCACATCACTCGCATCGCATATAAGTTCAAAGGGCAATTCCCAATTAGGTGCAGTGATGATAGGAGTTGTAGTCAACTTGTGTTTCAATTGCTCAAAAGACTCCATGAACTTCTCATCAAAGACAAACTTGACATCCTTCTCCAATAATTTGCAAAGCGGGTTCACAATTTTTGAGAAGTCTTTAATGAATCGCCGGTAGAACCCGGCATGACCAAGAAAACTCCTCACCCCTTTGATAGAATTAGGAGGAGGGAGCCTTGAGATAACCTCAATTTTTGCCTTATCAGCTTCAATTCCATGTTTTGAGATTTTGTGACCCAATACAATACCCTCTTGCACCATAAAGTGACATTTCTCCCAGTTGAGCACAAGATTGGTTTCTTCACATCTTTCCAACACCCTATCCAAGTTCACTAGACATTCCTCAAATAAATCCCCCACCACGCTGAAATCGTCCATAAAGACCTCCAAAATATCCTCCACCATGTCGGTGAAAATTGCCATCATACACCTTTGGAAGGTCGCCGGGGCATTACATAGTCCAAATGGCATTCTCGAGAAAGCGAATGTTCCATAAGGACATGTAAAGGTTGTCTTCCCCTGATCCTCCGGGGCAATGAGAATTTGATTGTACCCCTAGTAACCATCTAGAAAAGAATATAAGGCCCGGCCCGCAAGACGATCGAGCATTTGGTCCAAGAATGGTAGTGGGAAATGATCTTTTCTTGTTACCTTATTAAGCTTTCTATAGCCCATACACACTCTCCAACCCGTAACCGTCCGAGTAGGAATCAACTCATTGTTGGCATTGGTCACGACTGTCATTCCACCCTTATTTGGCACACAATTGACCAGAGAGGTCCATGAACTATCTGAGATCGGGTAAACCACACCGGCGTCCAACCACTTGATAACCTCTTTCTTTACCACTTCTTGCATAGCCTCATTTAATCTTCTTTGATGTTCAAGAGATGTCCTTGCATCCTCCTCCAAAATGATCTTGTGCATGCAAAATGCAGGGCTTATCCCCCGAATATCCGCCAACGTCCATCCAATCGCCTTTTTGCGCTTTTGAAGAACCGCCAAAGTGGCGTCAACCTACATGTTAGTTAGGCACGAGGAAAAAATAACAGGTAAAGTAGAATTTGAACAAAAAAACTCATACTGAGGTGTGGAGGAAGTGAGTTCAACTCCAACACTGGTGGATCCTCAATGGATGGCTTGGTTGGAGGAGTTTTGCGATTCTCTAGATCCAAAGATAGCTTCCTAGGCTCATATGAATATGAACCCATGCCATGCAATACATTCACGCACTCCACTCTACCGGCATCATCATTGACATCCATGTTAAGAAGCACGGCCTCAAGAGGATCTTCAACATTTATCAATGCACTTGTGTCATCCAGTATCACGGCTATGACAATGTCCACAAATGAACACATCTCCGTGCTATTGGGTTGCCTCATTGATTTGCATACATGAAATACCACTTTCTCATCACCCACACGGAATGTCAACTCCCCAGCTTCAACATCTACCAATGCATTCCCTGTAGCTAGGAAATGTCTTCCAAGAATGATTGGCACCTCAAAATCGACCTTGCAATCCAATATCACAAAATTCGTCGGCAATATGAACTTATCAACATGAACAAGGACATCATCAATTATGCCCAAGGGACGCTTCATTGATCGGTCCACCATTTGAAGTCGCATGGAAGTTGTTCTAGGTTGACCAATCCCTAGGGTCTTGAAAACCGAATAGGGCATCAAGTTTATACTAGCCCCTAAGTCACACAAGGCTTTAGCAAACTCCGCACTACCAATAGTGCAAGGGATAGTGAAAGCTCCGGGATCCTCGAGTTTTGGGGCCATATAATGAACAATAGAACTCACATGATGCGTCATCTTGATTGTTTCACACTCCACTGACCTCTTCTTGGTAATCAAATCCTTCATAAATTTTGCGTAGCCCGGCATTTGTTCGAGGGCTTCCACCAATGGCACATTTATAGTAAGACTCTTCATCATTTCAATGAACTTCTTGAATTGGTTGTCTCCTTTTTGCTTTGCTAGCCTTTGAGGGTAAGGTGGAGGAGGCCTAGGCAAGGGTGCCTTGGCTTTGGGCACCACCGACTCGGGCATATCAATCACGTGTTCCCTAGACGGGTTCACGGTCTCTTGTGTCTCCTCCTCAACATCATTAATATCAATACGTACATCATTGTTCACGTGGGGTTCCACTATATCCTCAACTACCAAAGGCATATCATCATATCGCAACTCATCTTCATCAACCATAACTTGACTTTCTCTTAAGGCATGCACATCACCGCCTCTTCCACTTCGTGTTGTCACCACCATCACATGATTGTTGTTCCCACCCTTAGGGTTTACTACCGTGTCACTTGGTAGAGCACCCTTTGGGCGAGTATTTATAAATTGAGAAATTTGACCAAGTTGCACCTCCAAGTTACGGATGGAAGTGTTGTGGGAAGCCAACTGAGCATCGGAGTCTTGGTTCTTCTTCATCATTTGCTCAAACATAACTTCAATTCTCCCAAAATCATTTTCCGAAGAACAAGACCCTTGAGATTGAAACGGCGGTGGGTTGTTCGGTTGTTGAAAGATCGGAGGCCTTTGAAAGCCTTGCCCCCGATTACCTTGACCACCATTGTTACTCCACCCACCTTGACCATTGTTGTTGTTATAATTGTTATTGTTGTTTCCGTTCTAATTTCCACCATTGTTACCTTGATTCCCCCAATTGTTGTTTTGGTTGTTCCCGTTCCAATTTCCACCACTATGTTGTTGATTATTGTTATTCCAATTTCCACCTCGTTGATGATTGCCCCAATTTCCTTGGGGTCTCCATTGTTGATTTCCCTGGTTTCCTCTATTTCCTTGGTAGTTATTAACATATTGACAATCTTCACTTTGCTCATCATAGCACTCGTTCAAATAACCACCACCATTATCATAGTTATCATAGTTTCCTTGAGGTTGTTGCCCTCTTTGCTTTCTTTTCATCATATTCACTCCTTCCATGGCATTGACTTGGCGCGGGTTTTGAACTTGTTGCAATTGCGCCTTTGCCAATTGGTTCATTATTGTTGTGAGTTCTTCAATGGCTTGGCCGTGATCATGCAACTCCTTATGCAAATGTATCACATTAGGGTCACCTTGAGGAACGTTTTCCCGGCTTTGCCATGCCGAAGAAGTATCGGGCATTTCATCTAACACATCACAAGCTTCATTGTAAGGGAGCTTCATAAAATTTCCTCCTGCCAATTGGTTCACAATACATTGGTTGGTTGTGTTGATGCCCCTATAGAATGTTTGTTGAATCATCACATCATTCATATCATTATTTGGACACTCTTTAACCATAGTTCTGAATCTCTCCCATATTTCTTGCAAGGGTTCCGTTGGCTCTTGTTTGAAAGCCAAAATTTCATCACGGAGCGCCGCCATATGACTTGGAGAAAAGAACTTGGCAATAAATTTGTCCGCCAATTCATCCCATGTTGTGATGGAATGATTTGGCAGCCTTTCTAACCAATCCAATGCTTTACCCAGAAGAGAAAATGGGAAAAGCCTCAATCTCAAGGCATCCTCTGACACGTTTGTTTGTTTACTCCCCTAGCAAGTATCTACAAACCCCTTCAAGTGCTTGTATGCATTTTGGTCAGAGGCGCCCGTAAAATACCCGCTTTGCTCGAGCAAAGTCAATATAACATTGGTGATTTGAAAATTTCCCGCCCGGATTCGGGGAGGAAATATGGCACTTGCATAACCCTGATTTGGAAGGACTCTTGAAGCTACTCTTGGTGGAGGCGGAGGAGGGTCTGGTATGTTCTCATTTGCATTGGCATTTCGTCGGGAGAAATTCAAAAATAGCGAGATTTACCACTGGTCATTGAAAAATAGCCAAGTTTCAAAAGTCATCGAAATTTAGCCATTTTAAATCTGAGCTAAAATACTGTTCAAAATCCGAAAAAATACGCCCGTAAATTTTAAGGGAGTTCCAGCATAAGTATGCTTGAACTCCCGTAAATTTTAAGGGAGTTCCAGGATAACTATGCTGGAACTCCCGCAAATTTTACGGGAGTTCAAGCATAATTATGCTGAAACTCCAATAAATTTTACGGGAGTTCCAGCAAGCATAATTGTCCAGTATAATATACTGGAGTTTGGAGCACTGGTGCTCCAGTCTCCCACAAATTTTACAGGAGTTAGCAAAGTATACCGGTCCAGCATAATATGCTGGAGTTCGTACATAAATGCACCAAAACTCTCGTATATTATACTGGACCGGTCCTGTTGCAGCAAAAAGTGGCTATTTTTCATTGACTTGGTAAACGCTGGCTATTTTTCATTGACCACTATGAAAACTGGCTATACCATAAAATTTTATCCATTTCGTCCTCTCCTTGGAGCTTGAGGTAATACATCTTCTTGTTCAAGATCCTCAACCTCCTCCCCCACGACCAAGTTGCCAAGAGGGTCATTTTCATTTATAGCCATTTGTACCTGATAGATCGACAAGATAAAGTTAGTAAAAAGAAGGAAAGAGAAGCAAAACACAAAACTAGCTACACAGATAGTCAACACCGTAAGCTCCCCGGCAACGGCGCCAAAAAGTGATCACTGCCTACTCGACCTTACACAAAGGTAGGAAGAGCGGGTGCTACAGCTTTTACCCGAATAGTGGTATCGAGGTCGATTTTTCCATAGAGAGCTTAGAGTAGAGTTGCGTATCTGTCTTGACTAGGAAGGCGTTTGTGCTTCTAATTGCACTTCTAACATTTTGGGTTTTCTTTTATCAACTATTATTACCAACTAAGGATTAAGACTAAATTATGCTAAAGGGATATTTTCTAAGTTGTATTTAAGATAGAGAAAAGCACTAGGGTCGTGGCATCACCTGGGTGGTTAACTAACGGGTAGAAACTACTAATCATAGATTGACATATTTGGGATTAATGTTATAACCGTTGCACAATTGTACCCACTCTCACACCTCT